>OX377611.1:29452078-29608787 GCA_947397855.1 Thelaira solivaga
GTTACTGCATTTTTACACTACAATTGAACTTGAGGGTGTAAGGGCTCCATTAACGACTGTGCAAATAATGCTTTCTTTCAGTTTTCTGGGATAACCTTAGCGTTTTCCTTAGTAATTGAATTGTTCATTTCATTTAAGGTTTATGACACTTACAGCCTGTGTGTGGCTGTGTGTCTGTACAAACGAAACGACAGCTTTCTTGGTACATCAGCATTGAAGACAAAAATTTTAAAATTCAAAAATTTGCTTTTGTTTTCAGCACAAATTTACGAAAGAAGCTATCTTTCGTTTGTATAGAAATAGACAGTAAATTCTGGCTTTAGTTTATTTTTTTTTTTCCTTATCTACAAAATTGTTCTTAAGGGCCCAGCTAAATAACAAAAATATATGTGAAATATTAATCCAAAATGATGGTTAATAAACGAACACACCTCAACAACAGAAATCTTTAACCGAACCAGTTCTTACGGTAAAATGTAAAATTCTGAAGGAAGTTATTTCTTCATGTTCTTCATGTTTAAATGAACTTTTAAAATAATTAAAGAATAAAAAATAAAATGTTTGTAGGCACTTCTTCCATTTATGGTATTAAATGTGTTTTTGCATGACGTGACATGACTGGGTACCTGCCTGCATTTGTTAACACAAAAATATTTGCTCAAACATGCCGGGTACTACACATAGGAAAAAAATGAAAAAGAAAAAAAGAAACAAAGTTAAATAAAGATGTATGAATGAGCTGAGTTCTTCTATTTTCTTTTTTTAATTTTGCTTTTAAACAAAAAGCATTAAAAAAAACCGTCAGTCAGGAATAGTGAACAGGCATAAAAATGCGTCGTCGCACACGCCCAATTTTATTAAGCCATAACTTACCTGTAGCCGCTGTCAAGACTACTTAATGCAAATTATAAACTTAACAACAGCTCGAGGTCGCATCAGCAGTCAAGCAGGCATTCCAATAAACACTTAGAGGGTATACGATTGCTGCTTTTGGCAACAACAGCAACATTCAATTGTTGTATTTTGTTAAGGTGGGTGTGTTCGGTAGCTGCTGATGGACTTTTAAAAACCGTAATGCGATTAACTTTAAACACGGTTATAAATTTCAATGTTAATAATTCACACATCAGACCAACTAAAACTTTGTTTTTTATATGAATTTTGTAAAGGTTCTCCAGTTGCACCAAGAAGTTCTGTTCAAGAAAACCATTAAGTTCTTTTTTCTTTTTGTTTCTTTAATTCCTTTTTCCTTTGAAATTCAAATGCATTTTGTGATGTTTACTGATTTCTTAAGTAAGATGAGTAGCATGTTACTTTTAACATTTTTTTTTTCGTTTTTTTCTTTGTTTTTTGTTTGTAACTTTAGTTGCAGGCATTTCCACATTGCCACACACATAATCATGTTTTATATTATTTATTTTTAGTCATACGACTTTAATTATCGCAAAGAGATTGAGGCTTTGCCAATGCAAAATCATACTGAATGTCATTGTGTCAATCGGGGCAGTTTGTTGCACGACTCAATGCCACGTGATAAAAGATCCGGTGGTAGCATCAGTTATCTACATCATTTTCAACGTCAACAAAGAAAACTACAGCAACAACAACAACAATATCGCGAATTGGAAACTCCGGCTTACAGCCAACAACAGTTTCATCATCAGCAACAATTGCAGCATACGCTAGATTGCCATTGTCCCCGCCACTTTAATGTGTTCGAAGAGGATGTAGAGCGTCATGTTCATCTGCCCAAACCACACACTGTTTTTATACGCAAATGCCGCTGTGACTGTTTGCTCAATAATCAAACGTGTCTGCGGTTTAAGCATGGTGAAGAAGGATTTTCCTTGGAGGATCGCAAGTAAGATTTTTTTTTATAAAAAAAAAAAATATTTTTCATTTTAGAATAAGAAAATATTAAAAACAATAAATGTAATTTATATAGAGCTCAGCTGTATTGAAAGCTTTCAAGTTTTATAAAAATTGTGTGTGAAAAAGTACTCAAAAAAATTAAGTGTTTTGCATGCACATTTTCTAGACAACTGACTTAGGCTAGTGTTGCAGTGAGAGGTTTTGATGATTTAGCCTTCATGTAGGACTAAGAATTTTTATTCTTTTTTTTTTTAAATACATTTAATTATTTTGTTACATTTTTAAATATAAAATGGGGATTTTGTTTATTTTTTAAGATTTCCAGCCTTGAATTTATGGCTTGTTGACCCATCTGGGCTTCGCTTTTAATTTAAACAGCAAAACTGCGTGGGCGTGCTTTACGTTTGAAGAGCTTCTTAATATCAATAATTATGAAAAAATATTAAACTTAATTACAATTCACTAAAAGCTATTTTTTTTTAATAAAAAAAATTTATATCCAAAAGAAGTCACACAAAGGGAGTGCAGAAACATTGAAGTAAATTAATCAATAGTTTTTAAAAAGAAAATTTTTATCTAAGATCTATCTTAAGCCTAAAATAAATTGAGTTGTTATTTTTAAAAGTGGTACAAGTACAGTTCAAACAATATAAAGTTATCGGTAATTAATTAGTAAGTTTTAAATACCATTTCACTACTAAATGATTTTTGAAGAGCTCTCGGACTTGATTTAAAAAAACAAATAAAATTTAGAGAAATGTATGAAATCTTTATTTGAGTCGATAGAACGATCTATATAATTCAATTTTTAAAGATGGTTTTGTCTTAATGGTTCATACGATGGATCCAATTTTAGTATGCAGTCTCCAACATATGGCCCGGTAACTCACGATATGTGACTCCAGTGCGTCAAACGTTGCGGGCTTGTTCATACGCCTACAAAAAATACTTTGAAGGCGTTAAATTGTATGATGTAGGAGGCCAATTGACGTGAAATAAACTGCTTATCGAATTCGCTGCTCAGTTGGGCCATTTTTTCGCATGCTATGTGGTATGTGGTAGGTCGTGTAGCTTCATTTCTTGCTCTGGCTGTATTTTGAAAAGGTTTTACCTCCAAATCTTTTCCCAAAATTTTCCACTTAGTGTAGTAACAGAAGTCCAATTGCTGGCAACGGCGTCGAATCGGTAATTCATCAACAATACTACCGGATACAGCTGCGTTATTTTCCTCTGATCGCGTTCTATGTACGAGTGTTGATGGTTTAATATTCAATAATGTAAATTTGGTGGGAAATTTAGTCACAGAAGGTCACCCAAACTGACCATAAAATGGAAAAAGTACATTTTCCTAATCGGACATGAATTTTGATAATAAAATTCAATAATCTGCAAGCCTTGTTCATTTGTAAGTTGAACATGTTTAACACCAAAACAACTGAGCTGTCAAAAATAAAATTGCTAAAAAATCACAGTTTAAGACACAGTTTAAAACATCTGACTAATTGAAAATAAAATCAAAAATATTTCTCTTTTTGTTTGAAATTTTGCTACGATAAGAGAATAGTCGATTTTTGTTTCGTTGTATTTTAAATAATTTCAAAATTTTTGCAAAAAAAAGTTTCTTTCCGTCAAAACTTCTACGCCAGCTTTGAAACTATTTAGCCATTTCAAGAACGTGGTAGCAAATTTTAATGCAACAAATTCGAGGATACCCTTTTCATTATTCGAGATCACTTCTGCGGAGTGACCAACAACTTCAGTATAAGACTGCTGGAGGGACGAAGAGGGTATGCGACAGTCAAAGAGACCAATTAACCCCAAGCGCATTATGGTAGAGGTTATTTTAAACCCCAAAAGAAATGACATAAAAGTCTACGTTGTAGACTTAACTATCACATAAGTAAAATCGGTGTGGTATAAAACGACTGCTATCGTTTTTGTCGGGAGGGACACACTGTGGCTCATTCTCCTAAAATCGTTGCAAAAATCAAAAATTCTACGGGATACGTCAGAACATGTTCTGTGCTAGGGCTCAGCTGTGGCAAGACGCAGAATGAGCTGTTGACTCAAAAGACCTAGGCATGATTAATCGTAAAGCAATTACGAGATTCATAAGGAGTCTCGGATTGTAGTTGGGAATTGGTCGAGGTGCTTTTATGATAAATTTATTAAACTTAATTTTATGTTTTAGTTTTTCTTTCTTCATTTATTTTATTTTCTAATTTAATTCAATTCAATGTAATTGCAGATGCATATTGGAGCATGACTGTAAACCTCCTGTGTGTTTATATGGTGATTACAATTTACGAGTTGGTCGCTGTCCCGGCTATAGATCACATCAATTGCAAACGACTTGAATGCTTAAAACTTACAAGAAACTTGAAGAATTTCCATAGTAGTTTTTAGTTAATTAAGAATATTTACTTTTACTGTTTGCATACTACACACACACATACACATGCATACATACTCGTACACACACACACACACACAATACAATGCATACATACATAAATTAAGTCATTAAAAGAAAATATATTGTTAATTTTGTAGGTATAAATTTTAGTTCTTAGTTAAATTATTTTCACAACTTGCCATAACTAAAGCAAAACAGACTAACAATATTGTCCTAGGTACATGCTTGTCTAATAATAAAATTAAAAATAAAATAAATTTAATTTTCTTTGCTAAAAATAAATACCAGTATAAGAAGTAATAAAATAATAGAATTATTGGTCAATTCAAATTGTCAACTTCCCTTTAGCAACTCCAACATCTGAGGGCGAGGCAAATTTTCATTTCCATTATCATTTCAATTGAATTTAATGTTCAAACAATAACGAAGGTTTCTCTGCTTGATAGTAGAAAAAAATATTTAATTTTTTTTAAATAAAAATACATAAAATAATTTTGCTTAATCCAGTACTTAATTACAATATATAGAAATTAAATGCATGAATTTATTATTTTATGTATGTAAATTTTCAAATTAATTACTAAGAAAATATTTTTAATTTTAATTTAACATTTAAGCTCAAAATAATGCGAGTATTCATTCTTTCTAAACCTTTTAATGCGAGCGCGAGTATTACTTCATTTATTTTTTTATAAACACATGCATACACACACGCATACTTTCATATACATACGAGTACATACGTACAATTACTTTATACTTAAAAAAATTATTAAATGTTTTTATTTTTGGATACTTTTTAATGTGTAATTTTTGTTATATTTTTAAAAATTTTTTATAAATATATTTTTTTTTTGTATAATAAACACTAGTCAGATGACATTATTGATATATTTCGTGTATTATTTTGAATGAGTTTTAGGGGTTATTTATTTTTTTGACAGAAAACCATTTTTCTTGTTCATCGATCTGGAACTTTAGCGTTTGCTGTCATTCTAAACAGAATTCTTTTGTTTGTTAAAATTAAAGTCGAACAATAACGTCCGATAATGGTAAAAACACTCAAATTTTCTAATTTTTTATTATTTATTTTATGAAATTTTTTTTCAGTAACAAATTAATTATTTTCATTCATTTAATGAAGTTTGTGATTGATTGAAAAATAATGAATTTTCTTCATTACATTAATGACAAAATTTCGTATTGTAAAAGCAGCCTTTCTGCGCTGTTTGCTGCAGAGGCTCTAGCTTCGTTAGAAGTAGTAATTTGTTAGGTGACAGACTCATTTTTCTATTTCTTCTCTTAAAATTTTTCTACTTCTGTATATCCTTCTGCCTCCTATTTCTTTGACATCTTTTCGTTAACTTTCTTCATCCATAAAGGGACCACGTCGGAGAACTCATGTGAGCCCCCTGCCAGTTTTCTTATTAAAGATCACTATGCAACCAAAGATAACTCGACCAAGAAATAACAAATAAAAGTTTTTAATTATTTTTTTTTTTTAACAAAATTTTATTTAAATTCGCAAATGCAATTCAATAATAACAACAACAATCAATTAGCTAATTAGTTACTCAAACTCAACAATAAAGCGGTACCTCTTTTTATCCAGTGATCGGCTTTTTCATGGCCAGACTTTAAGTCTACCGCAATTATAAAAGAACCAGACCTTTGAGGATAATAGAAGACTGGACAAGAGTAAATACCTTTTGTTTTTTTCTTCAACTGTTCCACTGGCTTGAAATGTATTACAGGCATGGGAGTAACCAGCTCCATGGGTAGTGGTTCAGTTAGACATTGACCTTTGCGCAACCAACCGGCACCTTCCAGAAACATGCCACGCACATAAACACCACCACCTTCACGAATTATGCGCGCTGCAGCGGCATCATCTTCCACAAAAACATGAAATTCCCAATTCAATTCATCGATGGGAGTGCGTGTGGCTCTAGCAGTTGTTTGTAAAATGGCGGTTAAGAAGCCGGTGGGAAAAATAAAGGCTGCCAGCCAGAAGAGTGTGGGCGATTTAAGAGTTTTGGCCCAAACAGCAAAATGCTCAATTCTATACACCAAATCACGAGACCAGGACGCTAAAGGTTTTTCCGATTGATAACCTTAAATAAAAAGAATTAAATAGATTAATAATTCTAGAGAAGCTTAGCGGCCCTATTATGGCTCATAACTTTTGTGAAAGTTTGATTGTGCTAGAAAAATTAGCGTTGATAGTCTCAACCAAATTCATTTTTGATCGTGCCCTTTTCATATAAACAAGTGAATGCAACCAAAATATTATTTGAGCTGGGAACGGCAATGCCAAGTTTTAAACCACGACCAAACGTTAGAGAAATTAAGCTTACATTTCAGCCACAAGGCAGGTACACGACCTTCATCAACCGCCACAAAAATCTCTTCCAAATCGCTGCTCATCACAACAAGACCTTTAATGCCCTTTTGTAGATCTCTTAAATGTATTTTCATATTTTTCAAAAGCACATTATAACGCTCCATTTCTTGCAGCAATACCACTTCCAGGGGAGTTCGATTTAAGCCAATCAGTTTAGCCGTTTGCTCATAGTTTAGCTCTTCCGGTGTATTCTGTTCAATATCTTGAGCTAAACGCAAAACTTTGGATTCACGACTTTCACCTTCGCTTAAAGAAGTTTGCACCTGCATTGATATTAGAGTGCTGAACAGCAAACGAGTTTCCCCAATAAGTGAGGCAATATCAGCATTTGAATGTTGACCAAATGCTTCGGGCTTATCAAAACTGGGCAGTTGTTGTATGTGCTCAGTATAAGATTGCACATCTCCGTCATGAGGTATAAAATAAGTGGTTAAAGCAGATAATCTAAAATAAAAATAATTTATTTTCTTCCTGTGGCATGTAACTAACTAAGAAAAAATACTTGAATTTTAAAGTATTTATGGCGTCCGGACAAAAATATTGATTGATGTAGGTTGTAAGAAGTCTGCGATCAAAATCATCAGTCACATGGCCACCATAATTGACACCGGCTATTAAATATTTAAGTGCATCCCATGGTGTCTCCTCATACTCATTGAGATACAGCAGCAATAGAATTTCCGAAACCTCAAAGTCTGAATCATTGAAGCTGTAAATGACATTCCAACCCAATTGTAAAAACTTTTTACGCTCCAAAAGTATGGAGTGAAAGAAGCACAATGAGAATAACAGTTTTTTATATTTGCCGCTGTCATTGGCCAATTGGAAATTGGACTCATTTACTAAACTGTACAAACGTTTCATATTTGCTTTTAGGCCTCTCGGTGGCTCAGTGGTCATTTTAATGCTGATCTGTAGTATGGAAATGGGAAACTCAGGATGCGGACTAGAACTTAGCCATAAACGAAATCTCTTGTGAAGCTTCATGGTTTGTATGGTGGCGATAATTTTATCTAAAGTGGGCATCCAGCTAAGAGACAAATGGCAATTGGCTAGAAACACCCAATTGCCCTCACGTATGCCATCCATAATCATTTTTGTGGCCACCGGTGCCTGACCCTGGCCCAAGCTAAGCGCATAAATATGTGATGACATTTTCATTTGCTCCGCCAGACTTAAGAGCGATTGTGTGGGATCTACACCAGGTGATAATACAAAAATTAAAGGAATCTGTGGTAGTGATTCTTCAAAAGCAACTTTCAAATCTAAAACCGGCGGCTCTATGAACCGGGGTCCCAATGAGTTTACTATGAATTGTGTTAAACAAAATTGTACGCGATCAGCGCGCAGGCAGCGTACAACGCAAATCTTTTGAAAGTCTGTTAATTTATCATTCCATTCGCCAACCAGATCTTCTGCTTCGGGTGCTGTGGTGGCATACCAAACTAAAAGAAAACATTTCAAAGAAGTGAGATTTAACAAAAAATTTCTTAAAATACAAATACCGGCATTTTTTTAATAATTAAAAAGAAGTCTTATTACGAGTGTCGTTGTCGTTGTCGTAGTCGAATAATTTATAAACTAATCAGCCTTTAAAAAGTGTTGTTCTCGTTTTGGAATTTTTGACAAGCTTATCACTCCTATTGCGAGAGTCGAATTTAGGACAAGCGAATATAATACGTATGGCCAATGTTGCCACATACCACTGTTTTCGTTGACTTGAAGAATCAAAGGAATTAGCTTGACGCGACTTTGAATAAGATAATAACCCCCATAATAATGTTGGATACGAAATATATAACCGGCGTTGCCATATGTCACTTTTTCTTGTATGACAACACCACTCATAATTAAGTGCATTAGCGTCTTGTCAATTCCACTACAATAACGATACTCGTAATATTGTGTAAAAATATGGGCAGTGTTGGCACACATCCCTGAGTTTTGCACAGCTATTAGACAACGAGTGCCAATCAATGCCAACGTTGTCATTCCCTGTACTCATAAATCGATCACTTTTTTTTTACCACTAATTCAAGTCACAAAATGTTGTACAAATTGAGTTTAATAAATTCCATGTCAAAAACTATCTGCGTTATGACCAAATATTTACAACATACCTTGCCAAGCTTTAGCGTTCTCTTCAAAGGAGTCAACAATGCCATGAAAGCCAGCAATTTTGTCCAATTCGGTAATATTATCCCAAAACTGTTCACTTATCCAATCTATGCAACACATGAAATTTAATTACCCATAAAAAAATTTTTAAGTTTATTAGCTTACTTGCTGCAGGATTTGGGGGCTGCCCTGCTTTATCCAAAACTATACCACCCTTTAGAATAAATTCATATTCTGCTTCTACCAGCTTACCAGCATTGGCCAAAATCTGAGCAGCCAAATGAATGGAAAATAAAAGCTTGTGCATTTCAAATAGTCCTCGGCAAGTATTCTTATAAACCGCATAAGTGTGATACTCGTTTATATTCACAATGCGCTCATATACAATTTGTTGTCTGGGACTTTTTTCTATGGATTGAATGTATAGCAGAATGTAAGCGGCCAATGAAAACACATACATGGGATCGATTTTCGACATGTCCATGAGTACAAAAAACAATATAGAAGCACGTTCGGCAGCCGGCTGATACTCTTGGCGAGCACTATCAATTTCAATTTCTGTTATCTCAGCATTACTCAGAGACTCTTTGACCAAGGCGGCTGTCTGCCTCGATTTTTGTAAGGTAGCAAATAGTTCATCGTCCTCCAAAAGAGAACCCCGGCTTTCATTCAACAATCTTAAAATTTCGTTATCCAAATCTATTAAAGTTCTTTTATTTCGCGCTATAGTCAACACCAACTCATCTTTCTGCTCTTCTAAAGCGGGTTTTTCCTTGCGCACTACTATGCCCAGCAGTTGAGCTTGCAGACCGTCTTGTTTTAAAGCAAAATTAACGATGGTTGCCTTTGAGGATATTTCTGGCGGATAGTGGGGATTGCTTATTTTTGTTGTGATATACAAACGGAAGCTGTCATGGTAAGTTATAAATTTGTCGTTAAATTTAATCAATTTGTGACCACTCTGCATTATAAAGCTTTTCTTGAGTATGGGAAAAATGGCTTGATCAATGTTTTCGCCAACATTTTGCAGCAGTACTGGATTGCCATTTTGTAAAGCCAACTCAAATGTTTTCAAATAATCCAACTGGCCAAAGTCCATCAACTTTAAATCATTTTTTTCTTCAAAATTTTTAATCCAAGTGTTGGCTTGCATTTGAGGATCAATAATTAAAGGCCAACAACTGCCTTTTGTTACAATCATGCCATTTTCAGTACTAAAGCTATCGGCTGGCAGTCCTTGAATATTCCACTCTCTGATGGTTACAGCATCCAAAAGGAATGCAGTTATTTTTAACTCATCTGTGGCTGGTATGCCTCTTTCTTTAATCAAGTTAAACCATTTACTTATAAGTATTTCCCGGTATTTGGTGTCAAAAGGACCCAAATAGGATATAAAAGCAGTGGATATTAGACAATCACCAGGCAACTTTTCGAATTGGGCATCCAAAATAGCGACAGTTTCAATCCAACGTTCTCTTTCTCCCGCCAATGACTCCACCAATATAATAGCTCTTTCTAGCTGTTTACGCAACTTTTCTTCTCTGGCTCGCAGTTCATTTAAAAGTTTGGTTTTCTCTTCCAGCTGCCGGTACAAATCAGCCAAGCGTAAATTTAATTCTTCCAGCTTAGCCCTAGCAGCAGCCAACAAAGCTTGCTTCTCAGCTAAGGAACGCAAGGCATTGTCTAATTTTTCCTGCTTGGGAGCAACAATACGATAAACCTTGCCATAGTTTTCAATAGCAATAATCCATTGCATTAGTGACTTGCAGGCCACAGATACTATGGCCACCTTATCTGGTTCCAATTCAGGGTTTTTGGTATACAAAGCAATTTTCTTAAGAGTTCTGTCAGATATATGGTCGCGGTCAAAATATTTTAAATCATTTAAGAAAGTGGCTTCACCCAACACCTTTTTGGCATTTTCCCAAGTGGGTTCTTTGCCCAGTAGTATCAGTACAGCCTCCATAACCTTTTCAATTTTCATAGGAGGTCGGCCATACGACTTGACTTCGGCCACATCTTTTTTATTTAGAGCATCTAAAGCCTTTACAGCAGCATCAATCATAGGTAAAACCACATCCAGGTCAGCTTTTGCTGCTGCTGCCAAATCCATGCACACTAACTCTTCTTTCCTTATTATAACAGCCTCTGAGTCTACTCGCTCCTTTTGTTCTGTGACCTCAGCTTTTTGAATTTCAATTATGGAAATGAATTCCTCGCATTCCAAAGCCAAAACTTTCACTTTAGCCGAACTAACTTTAAGCTCTTCCGACATCATGGTGACTTTTTCCTGGGTTTCGGCAATTTTTGACAAACCGTTTCTGAGCTTATTGGCACTAGAGGATATTTCCAATCTTTTAAATTCCAGCAGCTCTTTAAAGCCACTCACTAGCTGCAAATAGTTGACGGAGGTAACATAATTTTGTCTTTTCAGCTCTCTAAACATCATGCTTGAGATTTCATCAACATTGGAGTGTATAATTGAAAATGAATAGGCCACCTCACGCTGTAAAGTACTTTCAGTGGTCTCTACCAAACTGTCTCTATGTTTTTCAAACTCCTTGCCAGGTGTAGGCACATTCAGTCGAAAGCCGGCCAAAAATTTAAACGCCACTTCTAGCAAAGCTTCTTGCGACCACTGCTTAAACCAATTAGGCGTGGTGTTATTAATAAGTGCTGGATATTGGCGTATATAGGCTCTAAATGTATCTCCTATGGGACTCATGGCCAAAGCAATGTGCATATTATTTCTAACATTTTGCATGAAAAATGTATACAAGGCGTCCGTAGTTAAGGGCACATTGGCCTTTTTAGCTGGTCTTTCAAGTTCTGCTTTTAAGTCCTCAAATTCCTCGGCTTTGAAGAGATTAATTTCGGCGGTGCTCAACATGTTATTGATAATTTCCAGAAACGTGTTTTCTGCCACTTGCTCGCCACTGAATATAAAAACTGTGGTTCTTTGCTTAATGCCGCATAATTTGTATAAAGCCTTTAAGTCTTCTCTAAATTCGGCAGCCTTATAACGTTTGCTGAGTTCTATCTGAAACACTCCCATTTCCAAAATGAAAGCAGCCAATTTGACCAATACTTGGCGTCCCGAGCCTCCAATACCAATATTCAAAACATGACCTCTCGGCTGGGATATAATGCGCACTATCCTGGCTATATGTTCTATGGCTTCTTTAAAGAACACCAAATTAATGCGTGTCAAGCCGGAATTATTGTATTCTGCCATTTGTTCATTGACATAAACTAGCAACTTTTCCAAATCAAGGTCTTCATAGTAACCTTGGGGACTCATAAACTCCCCAAAAATGGGAATCACTTTGTTGGGACACAAACTGTGTAACGTAACTTCCATATATTTACCCAAAACATCATTAATTTTATTTTGAAACCACAACACATCATTATCATCGACCAAACGATCTGAATAAATCCGAAAGCATTCATGAACCCACAGTCTTAGCAATTGAAATTTCTTAAGTTGCACTTCAGCATTGCTGCGCAACAAGCCTTGGAATACTTTTGATATGTCTCGGAGGTTGAAAAGATAATGAGACTTATTGGGTGTAGGTAACAATTTCTCTACCACATCCTTGTAAATGTGCATGGATGACTCTGTTATGGCATTGGATAAATCACGCACTTCGTGGGAAAATGTTTGCAATTTTTGTTTGATCATGGTACCAAAAATTCTTCTTATAATGTCATCCGTGGGAAAGGTCATATTCAAGAGGAAAAATCTGCTCATGGTACGAGAAGAAATAACTTGACGTCCTCCACCCGGTGGACCCATGGCAGCCATTAACAAAGTGTTGAGAATATAAATTTTCTGTTGATTTCTACGATTAAACCAGTACTTATAGTCAATCCATTGTCTTATCAATTCTAGAGGCGGTTGAGAACCATAAACATCTTTTGCTGGCATATTGAAATCATCCATGAAACAAATCATTTGTTTGCCACCAATAGGCGCAAAATGAGTTTTAGTTCTTTTCTCGGTGCGACTTTCAATGGATTCTTGTAAACCAGCCGCAGTGGTCTAAACGTAAATCAAAGAAATGATATTGGCATAAGAGAGAATGGAAAAATTGATACAAAAAGGCATTTCGAGTTCTAAGCCAAACAAGTAAAAATCCATACCTGAGCCGATATACTTATCGAGAATACTGTGAATTTGTTTTTATCACAAGAGTCCATAACACTGACTGCCGTAGAGGTTTTACCGGTGCCCACATTACCTACCAGAAGCACAGGACGGCCGTTTTGTAAAAGTTTTGAAACTAAATACTCATAGCGCACAGTATCAACAGTGGGCACAACTATTTTATAAAATGGAGCTCTGAAATGAAAAAAATTAAAAAGAAAACAGTTTTGATGTCGTACAGTGTCTCATAACTGGCATTCGATATCAAGCAATTTCATAAAACATGAAAGTTTTTCAAATATTTTTCTTTTCATTTCATTTTGTTTAACAGAAACTAGTTCACCAAAATCATAGCCCCAACAAGTATTCTCTTTTACAAGCTCTTTTAAAATTACTATGACAGTGATTATGGTCCAGTATTCCTTAAAAATTAAAACTCACTCTTCATTGAATTTCCAGTTATCGGAGAGCTTAGCACTCCAGGGCATAAAAGATCTTTGATTGGGATCAACATAATAATCATACACGGTATCCTTAATAGGAAAACTACTATCCAACTCTCGTATGAAATTATCCATTTTATTTCTACCATCCTCATCAACGGTGGCACAAACTGACCACACCAAACAAAACATGAACCAAAGTTTACTCATGATTTCCAAAAGTTCTTCATTGCCAGCCACGATGCCGTTCTGTTTGGTGGCAAAACCTTCTAATAAATTGCACATCGATATAATCGTATTCAATTCATTTGTTTCAACAATCTCCTTGCACTGAGAGTGCTTAAAAGTCAACACTTTATTCAGGAATTCCTCAAAGTATTCTGTCACAAGTTCCACATATTCCAGAGGTTTTTGCCTGGCCAACCATGACTTGACATAAGGACGCCAGCCCCAATCGGAATAGTCATTGTAAACCATACCGCAACGTGAAACCGTAGCTGGTGAAGCTACAGCCAGGTCGGCCACTTCAAATAGTAATGATACCTGGGCAGGCATTGTAATGCGCTCACTGTTCACCAAAGTCAACAGTTTGTTGTCATCCATAACAGAGTTCATATTTTCAATCCATACCGCATCCACAGGTCCATCAAATAACAACCATTTTTGGGTAACATCTTCATCAGCACAAACCACACGCATTATGGAACTGAGTACGCCATCCAGCCACTCACCGGTAGCTAAGTTATATTCTCCATAAAGTTCAGCTAAGTTCAAAGCTTTAGGATTGATGGGATAAACTACTACTGCCGGCCATTTGTTGTTTTTATTAGCATTCAAACGCATGAAAGCTCCTTGTAAGCATTTCCAGGTTACAGACTTTGCTGTGTTAGTGTTGCCTATAATCATAACTGAATGACGGGAATTTTTCGTTTCATACAGTTCAATGATTTTTTTAAAGGCAGCTGGTATCATTTGCAAGCCATTGTCTTTAAGCTCATCTTCTATGGCCTCCTTAAAGTCTTTGTAATCTATTAGAGGCACCTCAACTCCCGGAAAAATGTCCGACATAATGCCATTGAAAAGTGGTAAATCGTTGGCCGTTAAACGTGCCACATTCATATCACGCATGGCCAAATACACCACTTCTTCCTCTGTAGCATTAACCAATTGTCTTCTCTTGCGTCCAGCATACCTTAACAAGGCAACCATCGAACGTAAACCAAAATCATAGTGATATTGTTTGGATAACTGCTGTTTAGCCAATTCATACAGAGTGTATACCTTGCGCGCCAAGCTTCGGGTGTTGGCGAAACCATCCGAGTACAAAGTGTTTTCCGCAATAATGATATTGTCGGGAACCATCATAGATATGGGACGGAACATGGATTTTAAGTTATCGGGCAGCTCTGTGCGGCCAGCATAACCGGGGTTCATGGTTATAAACAAGCCTACAGTCGGCACTAGATTTATAAATTGACCCTCAAAATTAAACTTGATTTGCTTGGCTGCTAAGGCAGTTAAAATAGCTGAAATTTGTTGTGCCACCACGGACAGCACTTCTATATTTATGCGATTGAATTCATCAAAGCAACCCCAAGCACCAGTCTGGGCTAGGCCGGAAAAGTTTTTACCAATACTTTTGAAATCTAAGCCCTCAGAACAATTGGTTACTATAACCCACATGCCCAAAGCTCTGCCCAAATCCTTTACCGTTTCAGTTTTGCCAGTACCGGCCGGTCCCTTGGGACTGCCGCCCCTATACAAATGCAAGGCTGTGGTTAAGGTTATGTAACAGCGATCTGTGAGAGGAGTTATGACAAGTCTGCCTGAATTGCCTATATATTCATAGCCATACCAGTGCTCCGTGTTTGTTTGTCTCACCACACACGACTCTGTTTCACGATGCCAATAGAATCTTAACTGGGAAAACCACTCAAAGTGAGCCACATCTTTGCAATTATTCTTATACATGCGTTCAATAACATCGCGTCCATGAATCTCTACAGTGATAAGAGTATTGACTTTTAAGCGCATGATTTTTGCAAGATCCTTACGGCTCATTTCTGAGAGTTTATTTAAGATTTTGTTCTGCTTGCGTTTAAGTTTTCTTAAAGGTTTCTTTTGGTTTACCGTTTTACAGTGTATTAAACTGCGTGTACACTCCGTGGTCCATTGTATTAGGCAGCTGGTATTAACGAGCTGGCCGGGCCACATTGACAACCATTTTTCACGATTACTTGACAGTTTTCTTAAAGATGATCTGGTTTGCTTAAGCTGATCACGTAAAACCGCTAGCATATATCCCTCTAAAGCCTTAAGCCATTTCTCTGAAGGTCCATCTATAAACATTGTACTTAGAAATTGTATGTATTCTCCTTCATCCGAATACATGCCCAGCGCTTGCCAGCGGTTCAGGGTTTTACCCACCCGTTTTAACTGCAGTTTTACCAAATTATCGAAAAGTTTCTTGAGATGTATTTGCACTAAATCAGGTCTCTTGCTGTTGCCCAATATTTCCAAGAGATCATCATTTGAGATGAAATAGAAACGTGGAAATAATTGCCTTTTTGATTCCAAATAAACTTCTAAGGCTCTTTGTATGGTTTCCAAACACTCATCTATTTTTTGAAATCTGTTTAAAAGAAAAGGAGGTTTCCTTAAGTGTGTTGCCCCTAGAGCAGTTTTGGCTTCAAACATTTTCTCCATTAAGACTTTAAACTCCTCCGTGATGAGATTAAAACGTTTGGATTCATTAGGCAATTGTTTGCGAATATCCTCGCCCATGAAAATATTTTCCAAATACAACCACTGTCTTTGCACCATTAAAGCATTTTCCAAAGTTTCGGATATGTAAGATAACGTTTTCTCCCAATAGTCTACCACATTAATAAATGGTTCCACAAAGCGTGTAGATTTCATGGCAGAAATTTGCACCATGTGATCCTCTAACAGTTGAGTACATTCATCCACAGTTTTAATTTTATAAATGCCATCCCTGTACAAGGCCATTTCCAGGGGCTGTTGTCGCCATATGCTGGCTATATTTTTAATGCCATTTTCAATTTGTAATTCCATGGTGGCTGCATTCGAAATGTCTTGAATGTCCTCCGAGAAGGCTTGAAAGTCCAAATTGATAATAAACTCTAAAGTGAAAGTCTTTGAATTTTCATCAAATTCTCTGAAAAGGTATAAAAGAAATGACCTCAACACACGGAAACAGTTTAATTTTCATCAATAAATTTTTAATTTATTCAATTAAATTTTTAGGCAGATTCATTAAATTATTTGAATTTTTAATTAAATTGATTTGATTTTAGTTAAATTGAAGTATTTAAATTAAAAAATTTATTATTTTTAATTAACTTTATTTTATAAATGCTTAAGTAAATTAATAAAAATTTTAATTAAATTAATTAAATTTTTATTTGAATTGTAAATTATTAATTGAATTAATTAAATCAATTAAATTTTTAATTTCTTTAATTAAAATTTTAAATAAATAAAAAAAAAATTAAATAATTTAATTAATGTTTTAATTTAATTAATTAAAATTAATTAATTTTTTAATTTAAATATTTAAATTTTTAAATTAAATTAATTTAATTTTCAATTATATTTATTAAATTTTAAATTAAATTAATTATTTAAAATTTTAATGTAATTATTTAAATTGTTAATTTAATTTTTTAATTTCTTAATTATATAATTAAAATAATGCTTAATTAAATTTTTTTGGATTTCATAAAAATTTAATGTAATTAATTATTAATTAATTATTTTAATTATAATGCTTATCACTTTCTTTTCTGGTCAGTTTAAGGTTTATTACTTACACCTGCATTAAGTCTCTCACACGATCCCAGTGCCGTTTGCGCATACTAGGATTCTTGAGGGCTGTAATAAGAGGCAAGGTACGCCGAAAAGTATCTAAATTTTTTGTGGTCACCATAAGCATATCCCAGTTACGGGCATAATATTTCTTATTGAGGCTACTAAATTCTTTGTATAGCGAAAGAGCCGTATCCTCTATTAAATCAATATTGATGTTCCAAAAGCTGGACACTCTCCATTCATGCCAGTTCTTCTGCCATTCTAGAATTAACAACCAAATACCCTTTAAAATCTTAACTTCACTGACCAACGTTTTCAGATCTTGATTCTCTGGTTGGTTTATATAAAACGTGGCCAAATCATTTATTAAACTCTCTTCAAACTTGAAACAGTCTTGAATTTTTGCTTCAATGATTCCTAAATATTTTAAAGCAATTTTGGGATTTCTAAAAACATAAAATTTATATATCAGCAAGAAAACACAATTGAGAGAAAATATTAAATTACACTAGGCAAGAATTTAAAAAAAACTTTGTTTTTTCGAGCTTTAAAAATCATTAATATTTTAAAGTCTACACTGAAAGAATAATTTTATTAGTTTCATTAATGCAATGAGACATTTAATAATTGATGTAAATTAATTAAACATTTTTAAAATATTAATTACATTATTTTATCAAATCTATGAAATATTTCATAGAATTAATGAAATATTTTATTAATTTAATAAAACCTGTCCATGGAACTAATGACAAAATTTTCTCAGTGCATGAATAAGTTTTTTCTTGAGTATACTGAGAACTGGGTTCAAATTATGGCACTTAATAGTGAGCGAAATTTCAATATAATTTACAAAGAAATTTTTGCCGGTATCGATACCGAAATAAAAAATTTTTTTAATGGGTACTAAAACTGGCATTCAAAATGACTTCAAGTAGAAATTATAAAAAAAATTTCGCACAAATTTGTCACAAAATCGATTTTAAGTCTACTTTGATTTTCTTTGAATACAAGCATAAGACTTTAGTCGAAATAAAATCAGTATTTAAATATGAATTTTAATAATTTTTGACTTAATTTGTTGCTCTGATACGTAACTTTAAGAATAAATGAGAAAACTTTAATATTGAATATTTTCTATTTTCTGTTAATTTTTAAAAATTAAAAAAAAAAATTTTTACTAAAAATTTTTGAATTTAAAACAAAATAAATTTTTTTAAACTTTTTTCCTTAGGACAATTACTAGTTACCGATAGTTAAAGTTAATAATTTTTTAAGTCAAATATCAAGCTTCTGATTTTACATTTAATTAAAAATATCGATAAGTTAAAATTTGGTTCCAAAGTTTTGCAAAAATTCATCATTAAACAAAAACAAAAAAAAAAAAAGGTTCAAAAGCAAATTAATGGTGTGTTATAAAAAAAAAATTGCATACGGTAAGCTATACCGAAAAGGCTTATCAAAAACCTGTAATTAAAAAAAATTTCTCAAGAAAAAATTTATCCCTAAAAATTTAAATAAGAGAGCTGCTTGATAGCTCCGTGACTTTTTGAATAAATTTTTTTTCGGCAAATAAGAGTTTTAGTTTTCAACATAATAATTGATCTCTTTGATCAATATACGAGTATTTAGTTAAGCGTTTTTCCAATTTTTCTATTTCTTTTCAATAATAGGTTTTTCAAAGCAGTTAAAAATATGTGTTTGTTTCTGCAATCTCAATCTTTTAGCACTCAGCTATTTCTGCAGTCTAAGAGGGCTATATCTGAAGAATATGCTGAAACTGGCAGCAGTTCCTAGCCCAATTTATAGATTTTTGCCATAGCGACTTAATCAACACATGAAATTTACTTTTTTCTTAAAGTTCACAAGGTTGTCTGCTTCTTATAAGTGCCAAACACAACCTTAAAAACGTAGCTTGCTCAAAGTTTGACAGTAAATAGTTTAATAATAGACAGTGGCTGACACCAGTGCTTTCGCATTTAAAGTTACTGCGAGAGCAAATTCAAAAGTCCCTGAGCTGTCAAGCAGCTCTCGTACTAATGATTTTTTAAAAATATGTTGGTCATTCAAGCTAAGAAATTGTCTCCGTTTGTTTTATAGTAGTGGTATTCACAACGCTGCCGGCAAACAGTAGAAACATTGCAAATTAATGCTAAAACACTTTGTTTTGCTCAACACAACAACAAAATGTTTTTTGCTTCATTTTCTTCAATTTAGACCACAACTACTTTGAGCAAATTCAGTGTGTAAATTTGCTCAAATATAAATAAACCTTTGAGAGATAAAATTAAAATTAGCGTTCTTTTATCTGGTGGCATTGATCATGGTGTTTGGATTTAGTTCAATATGCTGAACATTAATAGCATTGTGAATATCCCTAGTGCTTTTAAACATTAAATTACGTTTGTGCAGAAGTGGGTAATTTAATCATAAAGTCAGCTAGAAATTCTTTCATTATATTTTGAAATTTCTCAGCCTGTTTTAAAAGATTCTGTTTAAACTCTTCCTTTGTTTCATCCAGCATATTGCCAGCATCACTGAGTTTGTGTAAATAGTTTTCCCAGCATGTTTGTAGGTTTTCAATTAGCAGCCTCACCGAGTTGGGTATTTCAATTTGGTATTTATTCAAGACAGCAAACAAAGCAAATATTTCTGGAAACTCGGCTTGTTTAAGGGGAATTTCTTCCATTAAACGATTAAACAGTAAAGTGGCTTCACGAGCTTCTTTCAAAGTACGCGGCACAATTGCCATGCGTTTCTCATTGCGCGCCACATAACGATAAATACCTGTTGGGGCAAAAAACAATATTTTTTTAAGCTTATTTTCTTTTTCGAAAACTCGTCACAAACATTTTTACTTTTAATTCTGTTAGAAGCCCGTTTGGTCAACAATTTTATATTCATTTGCTGCCACTTCTCTATGAAATCCATAATTGAGTTTTTCAATTGAGTCTGATTGATCATTAAGAAGTAAATATTTGCTATGGCATCTGTTGTAGCGATTATTTCAGCTTTTGTGCTGTAGGATTCAATGCTGTTCTCAAACACTTGTGCCGTTTGTGGGCTGTCATTTATTTTCTTAAGAAAGTCATCTTCACTTGTGGTCCAAATATCCCTATAGATTTGCCAACCCTTGATAAACGTTTCAATTTCCTCTTTATTATAGTCCACTTCAAGGCATATTTTTTCTTGGGTCTCTATAATCATTTTATCCTTTTTCATTAATTTAGTAAAAGGCAAACCAATCAATTCTGTTGGCAGCTCTAGTTGGCTAGCAATTCTTGGTATTTTATCAAGACTTTTCAAAACACGTTCATACATATTGATCATTAGTGATTCTACAGCTTTAATGTCCGGCTTAAGTACAATTCTTTGTTCCTCAATATCAGCCATAAGAATAAGCAAAGGCGCTGGATTTATATCGCCATCAGAGCGCAATGAATAATAAATGGTGTTTAAAGAGTTGCGTGCACAAATTAGTATGGCTTCAGCCAGCATATTATCAAATTGCAAAATGTACTTGTACCACTCGGAGGCCATCTAAAAAAAAAAAAAACCAGGGAAAATGTTTGAAATTTATATCTCAATAATAATGAGTGTCTTAGTAATAGTGCACTTTTCAGCGTAATTCTTTTTTTAGGCAAGTGACAGCACTGAAATTCAGCAGCTGTCACTTTTATTTATTCGAGCTATAAAACATGGAGCATTTTAGGAAAGAACAAAGAGTTATAATTGCGATGTAGAAAAGTGAAGTTAAAGCCAATTTTTCAAAAAAAAAAAGTCATCTCAGATGAAGGGCATTTCCAATTTAATTGCTTCATGAATACACAAAATTGAGGAATTTGGGGCTCAGAAATGTACCTTCAACAACCAACTTTCTAAGGGGAATTTTAATCAGGTCGGTTATTGTGTATTTGGATTCGAATCGAAAAAACTTTCGAAGAGAATTTTCATTTAAAAAAAAAAAAAACTAATTGTGTAAATAATTCGAAAAAAAATTAAAATTTTTAAAGTTACCCTCAAAATTGTTAATACAACTCTGCTGGATTTTCGAAAGTTCTTTAGAGTCGAAAATTCTTTTTGAAAGACAGTTCGATTCGAATTGAAATACATAATAACCCCAAGGCTTTCCTTTTTTGAAGATGAGTCCGAAATCGCCCTGACCGTAAACAGCATTCGTTACAGAAACATGATAATGGAGTTATTGTGGGCTCAATAGGATGTCATGCACGTGGATGGCATGTGTTTACAGCCAAATGGCGCCACATTGCACACAGTGCTTGAAACAATTGATTTATTTCAACATGAAATGAAAAACTACACTCTTACAGAGACACCCTTTGTAAAAGTTATTGAGTTTAGTTGCCTGGAGGCATCGTACGCAAGTTTCTAATAGTATTTTAAAGATTTCCGCTTTTTTCTGCCAAAGGACAGTCGAATTGCAATTAGTTGTCTATTCAACATCCCATCTGCTGCGAGAATGCTGGACGTTCTTAAATTTTACTTTATCTGGATGTGTTGACATAGGACAACCGTAGGGCGTAAGGCGGATAGCCTAGCAAGGAAAGGGTCGAAGCTACCACAGCAGAATATCAACACTTCCTATAGAAGCCCTGTCTTAGTCTGCAAATAGCATATCAAGAGTATGTTTGTATGATGAACAGATTCCAGATGCAGGGACGAACAGACGTGCAATATAGCGAGGATGATCTTGCCTAGGCTGAATAGCTATCGCAACAGGGATTTACTGGAACTTCACAGAACCCAGTTGAGAAATGAGGTGGCAGCAGCAACAGGCCACTGTAGTGTTGACAACCATGCTAGAAAAATCCGTTTGTCATCAAATGACTACTGTAGAATTTATCCCGACGAAGAACAAAAAGAACACCTTCTCTGCTTCTGCGTATGCTAATGGCTTAATTGCAAGTAGCATTTGACTTAGGTGATGGACTCATCTTTTGATTTTCTTGCTTTTTCCGTGCTTCTCTTCTTTCGTCTCTCTCTATTACTATCCTCCCTACATTTTCTTTTATACAGGTATCACAAAGGGACCTCATCAGAGAACCTAAGAGAGCCCTTTTCTGTTTTTCTTATTTGGGCGCCCTGTGCAACCTAACCTAACCTAAGGTCAGTCTATTAATCGCACATAATATGACTCTACATAAAAATATTATATTTTTCTGGTACTCATGAGGCTCATGTGAAACTCTTATGGCATCGAGTTTGGGGATTTTTTTAAATGACACCTAGAACTACTGCTTTAATCATTCAACCTTATTACGAGTGTCGTCGTGCAAAATATGAACACTATCGCCCGGCATGACCATTTTTATCTCAACAATGACTCTCATAATCGGGACTATTAACTTGTCGCTTATTCGTAATAAAATGGGATGTAAAAGATATAGCAAGCGTTGATACATATTACTGTTCATATCACTATTTTTGCATAGGCAATGACACTCATAAGGCAGGACATACGAGTAAAAAGTATCGTTGTCTTTATTACGGCAATGAAACTCATAATGAAAGGAATTAGCTTCTCACGTAGTGGATTACGTAAACGACACTCGTAATCAAGAGGCATGTAAAAAATATGACCAGGCTTTCTCACAGCATTAACGACACTAACGATAACGACGCTCACAATGCAGGCTTATTACAAGTATCGTCCTTGTCGTCCAATTTGTAATCATCTGATACAAAACTATTTCCGAAAATGATGTTTTTGAGACAACAACACAAATTTATAAATTAAAAAAAAAAATTCATTTGCTGTTGTTCATGCAGCTCATCATAAATACTGAAAGCCCTTCACTTCTGTACTAAAAAAAACATAATCAAGAGCCAAATTACTGCACTTGATAGCTATAGGAAATTTCGATCGATATCGAATGCTGTAAATTTTCCACTGACCTATTAAATGTAAAACTTTTATCGATTGTTTTATGTCGAAGCCGAAGCCATCAATTACATTCGTAAGGTTCTGTTTCAAATAAAAAAACTTACCTCCTCTATGACACTCTGAAATTCTTTAAATACCGCAAATAGCAAATCTATAATTTCATCATATAAATTCTGTATACGTTTAGTATTTCTGCGATTAAAGGCCGAAATATTGGCTTCCAACACTGACAAATTTAAAGCCTGTGACATTGTGAACTTGAGTAAATGAGTATCACAAATTTTTTCACAAATTCGACGTATATGAACGTTAGCTCTCTTGTAAATGTCCAAAGAGTTTTGAAGTTTGGAAGTGTATTTAGCACAGTCTGCTATATAAGCGTCACTTAACTCTCCACCCCATGTTAGCTTGAAAATACCAGGAGAAATTTTACGATCACAGGACTGAATTAAAGCCTTGAAAAGTATGCGTTCCTCATCCGATAAGGCAGCCAATATATGATTGTAGTCATTGCATACCGTTATGACGCTGTTGTAAACAAATTTTAGGGTATCATATTTCTCATAGAGTTTGCGTATGGGTCCGGTTATTTGAAATCCCAAACGTTCAAAGTGTTGAGCCTGTTGGCAGATATCTAAGACAACACGATCCACATTACACTCTAGAAGACCCTTTTTAATTTTACTTCTGGTTAATAAAGATCGATCCAGGCGATTCATTAATGTGGGACTAGAGTACTTCTTAATCCAATCTTCGAAAACTTTGCGTGAGGCGGTTTTAAATTCATGTTTAAGGTGATCAAATTTAGCCAAAGTAGTAGCAGCTTCAGGTACTGCCGGCAACCAGTGGGAGTTCTTCAAACGATCTCTCAACCATTCTAAACGTTCGGTATGAATGCGATAAGCCACTGCTCGTGAGGCATAATAATCCAACCATGACTCATGTAAGTCAGCGCGTTCCATGAGTGTTGTCATGCTTGCATCCATTTCTTCCACAAACATATTCCACATTTTGCTCACCATATTCAAATATGTGTGCCGTATGGTAGACCTATAGGAGTAGAACAGTGTGACATTTAGTACCTCCAAAGCCTCCTCAATGTTGCACACACTTTGAAAGGCATTCGACATTAAACGCTGTATAGTTTCTTCAAGTCTTTGTATGATGTGACGATACTTGAGAATTTCCTCATACCAAATGTTTTTGTGAACATTTAAAATCAAATCTTTTGAGTCTGCTTTTAGGGCAGCTAGCAATTGGAAAAATTTTTTCTCTACACTTTCAGCCGTTTTCTCAAACTCCAGCCCATTGGTGCCACCAAAACGGGGACAAGGTATCTCCTCATCTTCATCCAGACGAGCAAAAACTATCATTGACTCACAGATGTCTATAAGATCATTCAGTCTTTCAATAAAAGCATCGATGTGATTAAAAATCATGGCACTGTCAAGATCCCAATCTTGGCTATTGGGCATGGAAGCCAAATTTTTAGACATGAGCTCATAAATTGCCTTGTAGGAGAGACAGCAATCTATTGACATGTTGCACATTTTAATGCCAAATCTAGAGTTGCCTTGCAGTATGAAATTCACATTGACTTGCGTTATACAAAAACGTATAATCTGATTGCTGAGATAACGAAATAAGGTTGTAATCAATTCCTTGCGATTATAAAAGGGTGAATTAAGCCATATGTAACGTATGAAATTAATTATGCGCGGCAACAGTGCAGGAACTTCAGCGGGACACTTGGCTGCTTCAATTTGAGCACAGGGCTCGATTAGTAAATTTAAATATTTAATGTTCGATTTGGCCTCTTCCACTTCTTGGCCACACTCACTTACAAGCCGATCAATCTGTTTAATGTAAACAGAATGAGTAGATCTCAAAAGCTTGATTATATTTTGAACATCGATATGCTGCAATTGCATTTGGATGCCATGCAGAACTTCAACTGTATTTGAAAGACAAGGAAATGCAATAAAAATTAAGGGTGAACAACACTTTTATAAGACAATTGTAACAGTAAAAGAGAGAAAAAAAAGACGTTCACAGTCAATAGTTCAGATAAAGCCGTTTTTGATGATTTATATTATGGTAAATAGGCCAATGTAGCCCAACTAAGAGGAAGGATTTTCATTGTTCAAGATTAAGGCTTCGAACGATGTTTCTAAACAATTAATAAACAAGTTAAATTCGGCTGTGCCGAGTTTTACATACCCTTCATTGTGCTAGCGAAATATTAATATTTTTCATTTTCCACATTCTTCTTTAATATCAAAACCATAGAAAAAATTAATTGAGTGAAGATAAATATGCCGCGTTAAATATTTTTAATGTACCCCATTACATTTTTTAGTATTTGTAAATATATTTTCAGTATTAATGGTATATTTATCAAATACGTCTTACGTCATTAAATATTTATTGTTTTTAGTAGTGGAGATCATCTATATTTGTAACCAACCAACCAAATATTCAGATATTACTTTGGATATTTAAAATTTTTTTTTAATTTTCATATACCGCAGTGCTGTTGCTCTGAGGTATTTTAGCAACTTTCGGAAGAACCATAAATTATTTCGCAATCGGACACATATCATTTTAAAGGGGAGATCGTCTACATGTAAATAATCAGAAATTAATTTGGATAATTTAAAAATTTGTTTTATAAACTTTCATATACTCCAGCGCTGTTGTTCTGAAGGGCTGTGGCAATTTCCGTTTTGCATCATAGAATAAAAACTACGAAATTTCCCGTAAATGTTGAAAAGCGTAAAACTTACAAATTTCATTCCAGTTTGGTTTCAGTAAGTTTCTGTTGCAAAATCGGGAATAGTATCTCGACAAAATGAGGAATGATAAAAATCAATCAGACAAAGCGTACTAAGGTAGTAGGGAATTTCAAAATTTTTTTAAAAAGAATGCAAAGTTTTTTCTGAGTACTTGGAGGATAGATTACAAATCTAGACGACCTCTTGTTTAAAATGATATGTGTGCCAACCCGTAATATTCTATGGTTCGTTTGGAATCTGTTAGAGAAATCAACATATATATGCACATTTGTGTGTACTTATATGTCTCCTAAACATATTTATAAATATGTCATAAATACTGAAAATATATTGTTACGTTTTTACCCTTTCATAAAAACGTTTAGTTTATTAATTTTTGTATTGTAAAATAAAACTTAATTAGTTCTCTTTTCTCAACCCTTGTTGTAGAAACACACTTTATTTATAACCGACAACGACACTCTATAGTTTCACACACCTTGTTTACAGTCTAATGTCTCAACCAAAACTGAACTTAACTGAAGTCATCTGGCAATCTTAGCATTGCCTTATACACTGTTTGTTTTAACAAAATGTAACGGACATTTCAACTCTTTAGTTTAGCCGAAAACCGTCTACAAGCTTCTAGAAGTTACTGCATACTTTTAGGTGTATCAAGTATAGAACCACAAGGTAAATGAAAATGCTTAATCTAGCAAACTCTGGAACTAAACCTATCATAAAGTTTATACACGAACACAGATATAAATAACACACATCTCACACAAGCATTACTCTATAAAATTCTACGAATTAACATAAACACTGAATTGCTACATTTACACATACATAAATAACATTTCTTATGAATAATAAAATACAATCATTCAATAGAATGTTTTTCGTAACAATATTTACAAATACCAAAAAGCATAAGGAATTACGTGAAAACATATTTAACTAACCATATTTATCTTCACTCATTTCAAAAAATTATGTAATTGAAACACTTAATTTATTAAGCTTGAGGTCATATTTATGTATTTATTATTGAAGCGAAATATCAATAAAAAATAAATTTTAATAATACGACCTTAACTTAACAAACTAGCCATTTCAATAAAAAAAGTCATATAAATTTCCAATTAAAACAATTATAAAAATATAAAAAAAGAAAACATTTTATAAAAATAATTTTCCTTGAATACATATTTTTTTATTAATCTTAAATTAAATAATTAATTTCAGTTCAAGAAACTAAAATTAACGAGTTCGAAGAAAAAATCCTTTCCGAGAATCTCATTTTTAAAAGCAGGCACTAAATTTTTAAATAAATAAAAAAAGGAATTCTAAAAAAGATATTAAAAAGGAATGAAGAGACATTAGGAATACTATTTTTGTTAAAACTGTTAATAAACTTTTTGGACCGTTTCCATAAATTACGCAAAAAACGTATCAAAAATAGTAAAAAAAGAGAGGTAGTCGCGATGACTTATAGTTCCGTCATTTAAAAGCCGATCTAGCTGAATATAAATAGTAATAGTCTTGATAGAGAGACAGACAGACAGAAGGACATCGCTAAATCGACTCCGCCATTCATAAGGATGCATAATATATATACTTTATAGGGTGTCCCCAGCACGGTATAGAAATTATAAGCGGAATCACAAATTTATATATATATACCCTTCTTACTTACAGTGAAGGGTATAAAAATTACTCACAGCGATAAATCCAAAATTCACACTCTTCCTCCATAATGACCAAATCATGTGGCAATACCAACGTCTTGTCACTCAGCAGCGTACGAATTTGAGTGATCCAAAACACCACAATTGATTCCATATTCTTAATAAAATCTCGATTGAGAGCAACGTTTTCTTTTGCCATATTTTTCACCACATACGGCACATATAGCAACGTCATGCCCGCCATTTTTGAGTTTAAATTTGTAAGGTATGACAAAAACTTGTCCATGGCTTGGCAAAATCTTGATTTCACATTTTCATTCCAATCGCTGTAGTTATTAAAAATGGGCGCATAAACAAATTGCAAAATTTTTAATAAACAAAAATCCACATCCTCATGTATGGTGCCGAAGTTAACTTCATCATGAAAGCCCTCAACCGTGAATATACAATTGGGTGTCCGACTAAAGTAGGATAAATCTGAAACGGGTGCTATAGGAAAACCCAGACAAGCAGTTAATTTATTAGCATCATAGAATATGGTAAGCAGAGTCTCATTGACTTCTGTTAGCCAACGTCTTATCACATCGAGAGTGTTTTCCGTCCAATCACGGTGATCTAAAGCAAAAAGCATTGTCATGCGTTGCACATAATCAACAAGTTTAATTAATTCTTCATCCGTATATTTGGGCTTCGGAATTTCAGTAACAACGTGTACCTGGTCCTTGACATTAGCTTCAGCTGAAAAATAAATTACAAATTTAAGTATCTTTAGTATTGCCGAATAACCAGGGTCTAGGCAGCCATCTAACCTGTGACCCCCAGATTATTAGATTAGTACAGAGCCCTCAACTTGTTTTAATAGAATTCATTTTATACAAATTAAAAGTTATGGATTTTTCACTCTTCACTCTTGTCTTTCAACAAAAAAACTATTTTTGCTGGAGAAGTCGGTTTCGAAAATGAAACGGCTTTAACATTCAACGATTTTAATTGAATGCATTTTTAATACCAAATTTTCACTCTTGCCACTAATGATCATTTTTAATCCGACCGCTACTTACCCTCTTCATCAGAAGAATTTAAGCTATCCCATTCTATTGCATCACTTTTTGTTGTATTTACTTCGGTCATTTTTATTGAGTTTCCATGAAATTATTTTAAAGTTCTCAAAAAGAAAATTTTTGACAAAATTTAAAGTGTAACCAAATTTTTTTAAAACAAATATGTGTTTCTGTCAAATAAAGCAAAGTTTTTATTTATAAACAGGTGGTCATGGTAACATATCCAACAATAGGAATCTATACAAGGTAAACGCATTAAAGAATTCACTCAACTGTTGTTTTAGTCCAAATTGTCAAAATGTAATTTATATTTTAATAGGAAAATTTTTCAATTTAAAAACTTACGTTTTAGAGTCACCCTCCAGTATCAATAAATAAAAATATTTAAATTTCATACACCAAAAAAAAAAATTAATTCAAAAATTTTGACAATTCGAAAGGAAATAAATTTGAATTTTTTCGGATTTTCGGAATGGAATTAGTTTATACTTAACAAACTGACGAATTCGCTCACTCTATTGCACGCAATAACAACTTATAAGCAGCGTTGACAGGAGCTAGAAAAAAATAAGCTAAATTTGCCTAAAAAAAAGCTAGAAAAAACTAAATCACTAACAAAAAGAAAATGCTAGGAATTTATATAAAAAAGAAGAGAAAATACAATGACAAAAACTAAAGAAAACAACGCAAATGAAATCAAGTCGATAAATTGCAAACATAGCAAGTTATGACCATAAAGGTCCAAGAAGGCTATCCAACACAAAAGAAATCAAGTTGATATCTAGAAAACTTAGCAAGGTATGACCGAAAAGGTAACTAGTTCTACTAAAAAGTGGCTGAAAAGAGGCAGTAGTAGAACTGCTTACCTTTTTGCTCATAACTTGCTTACTTTCCTAGATATCAACTTGATTTCTAACCGTATTGGCTTTAATTAGAAATTTTTTTCTTTTGGATAGTGCAAGAAAACTTTTTTATCATTTTTCAAAAAAAAAGCAAAGTCGGTAGTCCATGGTTTTTTTTGGGCGAAAAGTAATTTTTTCGCACTATCTGTGAAAAACAAAAAGCGAATTAAAGCTAATAGGTTCTCTATTCAACGCAATAGAAATCAAGTCGATATCTAGAAAAGTAAGCAAGTTATGACCAAAAAGGTAAGCAGATCTACTACTGCCTCTTTCGGGCCACTTTTTAGTAGAAGTGGTTACCTTTTTGGTCATAACTTGCTAAGTTTTCAATATATCGACTTGATTTCTTTTGCATTTTATAGCTAACCGTATTGGCTTTAATTGGAAATGTTTTTTCTGGTGGATAGTGCAAGAAAATTTTTCTATCATTTTTTTAAAAAAAAGCAAAGGGGGTAGTCCATAGTTTTTTTTTTTTGACAAAAAATATTTTTTCTCCGCTATCTGCAAGAAGCAAAACTAGAATTAAAGCGAATACGGTTCTCTATTCAACGCAATAGAAATCAAGTCGATATCTAGAAAAGTAAGCAAGTTATGACCAAAAAGGTAAGCAGATCTACTACTGCCTCTTTCGGGCCACTTTTTAGTAGAAGTGGTTACCTTTTTGGTCATAACTTGCTAAGTTTTCAATATATCGACTTGATTTCTTTTGCTTTTTATAGCTAACCGTATTGGCTTTAATTGGAAATGTTTTTCTGGTGGATAGTGCAAGAAAATTTTTCTATCATTTTTTCAAAAAAAAGCAAAGGGGGTAGTCCATGGTTTTTTTTGACAAAAAATATTTTTTCTCCGCTATCTGCAAAAAGCAAAACAAGAATTAAAGCGAATACGGTTCTCTATTCAACGCAATAGAAATCAAGTCGATATCTAGAAAAGTAAGCAAGTTATGACCAAAAAGGTAAGCAGATCTACTACTGCCTCTTTCGGGCCACTTTTTAGTAGAAGTGGTTACCTTTTTGGTCATAACTTACTAAGTTTTCAATATATCGACTTGATTTCTTTTGCATTTTATAGCTAACCGTATTGGTCTTAATTGGAAATGTTTTTCTGGTGGATAGTGCAAGAAAATTTTTTTATAATTTTTTCAAAAAGAAGCAAAGGGGGTAGTCCATGGTTTTTTTTGGAGAAAAATATTTTTTTCACACTATCTGCAAAAACCAAACTTTGAATTAAAGCCAATACGGTTCTCTATCCAACACAGTACAAATCAAGTCGATATCTAGAAAATAAAACAAGTTATGACCAAAAAGGTAAGCAGATCTACTACTGCCTCTTTCGGGCCACTTTTTAGTAGAAGTGGTTACCTTTTTGGTCATAACTTGCTAAGTTTTCAATATATCGACTTGATTTCTTTTGCATTTTATAGCTAACCGTATTGGCTTTAATTGGAAATGTTTTTCTGGTGGATAGTGCAAGAAAATTTTTCTATCATTTTTTCAAAAAAAAGCAAAGGGGGTAGTCCATGGTTTTTTTTTGACAAAAAATATTTTTTCTCCGCTATCTGCAAGCAGCAAAACTAGAATTAAAGCGAATACGGTTCTCTATTCAACGCAATAGAAATCAAGTCGATATCTAGAAAAGTAAGCAAGTTATGACCAAAAAGGTAAGCAGATTTACTACTGCCTCTTTCGGGCCACTTTTTAGTAGAAGTGGTTACCTTTTTGGTCATAACTTGCTAAGTTTTCAATATACCGACTTGATTTCTTTTGCATTTTATAGCTAACCGTATTGGCTTTAATTGGAAATGTTTTTCTGGTGGATAGTGCAAGAAAATTTTTCTATCATTTTTTCAAAAAAAAGCAAAGGGGGTAGTCCATGGTTTTTTTTTGACCAAAAATATTTTGTCTCCGCTATCTGCAAGAAGCAAAACTAGAATTAAAGCGAATACGGTTCTCTATTCAACGCAATAGAAATCAAGTCGATATCTAGAAAAGTAAGCAAGTTATGACCAAAAAGGTAAGCAGATCTACTACTGCCTCTTTCGTTCCACTTTTTAGTAGAAGTGGTTACCTTGTTGGTCAGAACTTGCTAAGTATTCAATATATCGACTTGATTTCTTTTCCATTTTATAGCTAACCGTATTGGCTTTAATTGGAAATGTTTTTCTGGTGGATAGTGCAAGAAAATTTTTCTATCATTTTTTCAAAAAAAAGCAAAGGGGGTAGTCCATGGTTTTTTTTGACAAAAAATATTTTTTCTCCGCTATCTGCAAGAAGCAAAATTAGAATTAAAGCGAATACGGTTCTCTAATCAACGCAATAGAAATCAAGTCGATATCTAGAAAAGTAAGCAAGTTATGACCAAAAAGGTAAGCAGATCTACTACTGCCTCTTTCGGGCCACTTTTTAGTAGAAGTGGTTACCTTTTTGGTCATAACTTGCTAAGTTTTCAATATATCGACTTGATTTCTTTTGCATTTTATAGCTAACCGTATTGGCTTTAATTGGAAATGTTTTTCTGGTGGATAGTGCAAGAAAATTTTTCTATCATTTTTTCAAAAAAAAGCAAAGGGGGTAGTCCATTGTTTTTTTTTTGACCAAAAATATTTTGTCTCCGCTATCTGCAAGAAGCAAAACTAGACTTAAAGCGAATACGGTTCTCTATTCAACGCAATAGAAATCAAGTCGATATCTAGAAAAGTAAGCAAGTTATGACCAAAAAGGTAAGCAGATCTACTACTGCCTCTTTCGGGCCACTTTTTAGTAGAAGTGGTTACCTTTTTGGTCATAACTTGCTAAGTTTTCAATATATCGACTTGATTTCTTTTGCATTTTATAGCTAACCGTATTGGCTTTAATTGGAAATGTTTTTCTGGTGGATAGTGCAAGAAAATTTTTCTATCATTTTTTCAAAAAAAAGCAAAGGGGGTAGTCCATGGTTTTTTTTTGACAAAAAATATTTTTTCTCCGCTATCTGCAAGAAGCAAAACTAGAATTAGAGCGAATACGGTTCTCTATTCAACGCAATAGAAATCAAGTCGATATCTAGAAAAGTAAGCAAGTTATGACCAAAAAGGTAAGCAGATCTACTACTGCCTCTTTCGGGCCACTTTTTAGTAGAAGTGGTTACCTTTTTGGTCATAACTTGCTAAGTTTTCAATATATCGACTTGATTTCTTTTGCATTTTATAGCTAACCGTATTGGCTTTAATTGGAAATGTTTTTCTGGTGGATAGTGCAAGAAAATTTTTCTATCATTTTTTCAAAAAAAAGCAAAGGGGGTAGTCCATGGTTTTTTTTTGACAAAAAATATTTTTTCTCCGCTATCTGCAAGAAGCAAAACTAGAATTAAAGCGAATACGGTTCTCTATTCAACGCAATAGAATTCAAGTCGATATCTAGAAAAGTAAGCAAGTTATGACCAAAAAGGTAAGCAGATCTACTACTGCCTCTTTCGGGCCACTTTTTAGTAGAAGTGGTTACCTTTTTGGTCATAACTTACTAAGTTTTCAATATATCGACTTGATTTCTTTTGCATTTTATAGCTAACCGTATTGGTCTTAATTGGAAATGTTTTTCTGGTGGATAGTGCAAGAAAATTTTTTTATAATTTTTTCAAAAAGAAGCAAAGGGGGTAGTCCATGGTTTTTTTTGGAGAAAAATATTTTTTTCACACTATCTGCAAAAACCAAACTTTGAATTAAAGCCAATACGGTTCTCTATCCAACACAGTACAAATAAAGTCGATATCTAGAAAATAAAACAAGTTATGACCAAAAAGGTAAGCAGATCTACTACTGCCTCTTTCGGGCCACTTTTTAGTAGAAGTGGTTACCTTTTTGGTCATAACTTGCTAAGTTTTCAATATATCGACTTGATTTCTTTTGCATTTTATAGCTAACCGTATTGGCTTTAATTGGAAATGTTTTTCTGGTGGATAGTGCAAGAAAATTTTTCTATCATTTTTTCAAAAAAAAGCAAATTGGGTAGTCCATTGTTTTTTTTTGACCAAATATATTTTGTCTCCGCTATCTGCAAGAAGTAAAACTAGAATTAAAGCGAATACGGTTCTCTTTTCAACGCAATAGAATTCAAGTCGATATCTAGAAAAGTAAGCAAGTTATGACCAAAAAGGTAAGCAGATCTACTACTGCCTCTTTCGGGCCACTTTTTAGTAGAAGTGGTTACCTTTTTGGTCATAACTTGCTAAGTTTTCAATATATCGACTTGATTTCTTTTGCATTTTATAGCTAACCGTATTGGCTTTAATTGGAAATGTTTTTCTGGTGGATAGTGCAAGAAAATTTTTCTATCATTTTTTCAAAAAAAAGCAAAGGGGGTAGTCCATGGTTTTTTTTTGACAAAAAATATTTTTTCTCCGCTATCTGCAAGAAGCAAAACTAGAATTAAAGCGAATACGGTTCTCTATTCAACGCAATAGAAATCAAGTCGATATCTAGAAAAGTAAGCAAGTTATGACCAAAAAGGTAAGCAGATCTACTACTGCCTCTTTCGGGCCACTTTTTAGTAGAAGTGGTTACCTTTTTGGTCATAACTTACTAAGTTTTCAATATATCGACTTGATTTCTTTTCCATTTTATAGCTAACCGTATTGGCTTTAATTGGAAATGTTTTTCTGGTGGATAGTGCAAGAAAATTTTTCTATCATTTTTTCAAAAAAAAGCAAAGGGGGTAGTCCATGGTTTTTTTTTGACCAAAAATATTTTGTCTCCGCTATCTGCAAGAAGCAAAACTAGAATTAAAGCGAATACGGTTCTCTATTCAACGCAATAGAAATCAAGTCGATATCTAGAAAAGTAAGCAAGTTATGACCAAAAAGGTAAGCAGATCTACTACTGCCTCTTTCGGGCCACTTTTTAGTAGAAGTGGTTACCTTTTTGGTCAGAACTTGCTAAGTATTCAATATATCGACTTGATTTCTTTTCCATTTTATAGCTAACCGTATTGGCTTTAATTAGAAATGTTTTTCTGGTGGATAGTGCAAGAAAATTTTTTTATCGTTTTTTCAAAAAAAAGCAAAGGGGGTAGTCCATGTTTTTTTTTTGACAAAAAATATTTTTTCTCCGCTATCTGCAAGAAGCAAAACTAGAATTAAAGCGAATACGGTTCTCTTTTCAACGCAATAGAAATCAAGTCGATATCTAGAAAATTAAGCAAGTTATGACTAAAAAGGTAAGCAGATCTACTACTGCCTCTTTCGGGCCACTTTTTAGTAGAAGTGGTTACCTTTTTGGTCATAACTTGCTAAGTTTTCAATATATCGACTTGATTTCTTTTGCATTTTATAGCTAACCGTATTGGCTTTAATTGGAAATGTTTTTCTGGTGGATAGTGCAAGAAAATTTTTCTATCATTTTTTCAAAAAAAAGCAAAGGGGGTAGTCCATGGTTTTTTTTTACAAAAAATATTTTTTCTCCGCTATCTGCAAGAAGCAAAACTAGAATTAAAGCGAATACGGTTCTCTATTCAACGCAATAGAAATCAAGTCGATATCTAGAAAATTAAGCAAGTTATGACTAAAAAGGTAAGCAGATCTACTACTGCCTCTTTCGGGCCACTTTTTAGTAGAAGTGGTTACCTTTTTGGTCATAACTTGCTAAGTTTTCAATATATCGACTTGATTTCTTTTGCATTTTATAGCTAACCGTATTGGCTTTAATTGGAAATGTTTTTCTGGTGGATAGTGCAAGAAAATTTTTCTATCATTTTGTCAAAAAAAAGCAAAGGGGGTAGTCCATGGTTTTTTTTTGACAAAAAATATTTTTTCTCCGCTATCTGCAAGAAGCAAAATTAGAATTAAAGCGAATACGGTTCTCTAATCAACGCAATAGAAATCAAGTCGATATTTAGAAAAGTAAGCAAGTTATGACCAAAAAGGTAAGCAGATCTACTACTGCCTCTTTCGGGCCACTTTTTAGTAGAAGTGGTTACCTTTTTGGTCATAACTTGCTAAGTTTTCAATATATCGACTTGATTTCTTTTCCATTTTATAGCTAACCGTATTGGCTTTAATTGGAAATGTTTTTCTGGTGGATAGTGCAAGAAAATTTTTCTATCATTTTTTCAAAAAAAAGCAAAGGGGGTAGTCCATGGTTTTTTTTTGACAAAAAATATTTTTTCTCCGCTATCTGCAAGAAGCAAAACTAGAATTAGAGCGAATACGGTTCTCTATTTAACGCAATAGAAATCAAGTCGATATCTAGAAAAGTAAGCAAGTTATGACCAAAAAGGTAAGCAGATCTACTACTGCCTCTTTCGGGCCACTTTTTAGTAGAAGTGGTTACGTTTTTGGTCATAACTTGCTAAGTTTTCAATATATCGACTTGATTTCTTTTGCATTTTATAGCTAACCGTATTGGCTTTAATTGGAAATGTTTTTCTGGTGGATAGTGCAAGAAAATTTTTCTATCATTTTTTCAAAAAAAAGCAAAGGGGGTAGTCCATGGTTTTTTTTTGACAAAAAATATTTTTTCTCCGCTATCTGCAAGAAGCAAAACTAGAATTAGAGCGAATACGGTTCTCTATTCAACGCAAAAGAAATCAAGTCGATATCTAGAAAAGTAAGCAAGTTATGACCAAAAAGGTAAGCAGATCTACTACTGCCTCTTTCGGGCCACTTTTTAGTAGAAGTGGTTACCTTTTTGGTCATAACTTGCTAAGTTTTCAATATATCGACTTGATTTCTTTTGCATTTTATAGCTAACCGTATTGGCTTTAATTGGAAATGTTTTTCTGGTGGATAGTGCAAGAAAATTTTTCTATCATTTTTTCAAAAAAAAGCAAAGGGGGTAGTCCATGGTTTTTTTTTGACAAAAAATATTTTTCTTCGCTATCTGCAAGAAGCAAAACTAGAATTAGAGCGAATACGGTTCTCTATTCAACGCAAAAGAAATCAAGTCGATATCTAGAAAAGTAAGCAAGTTATGACCAAAAAGGTAAGCAGATCTACTACTGCCTCTTTCGGGCCACTTTTTAGTAGAAGTGGTTACCTTTTTGGTCATAACTTGCTAAGTTTTCAATATATCGACTTGATTTCTTTTGCATTTTATAGCTAACCGTATTGGCTTTAATTGGAAATGTTTTTCTGGTGGATAGTGCAAGAAAATTTTTCTATCATTTTTTCAAAAAAAAGCAAAGGGGGTAGTCCATGGTTTTTTTTTGACAAAAAATATTTTTTCTCCGCTATCTGCAAGAAGCAAAACTAGAATTAGAGCGAATACGGTTCTCTATTCAACGCAAAAGAAATCAAGTCGATATCTAGAAAAGTAAGCAAGTTATGACCAAAAAGGTAAGCAGATCTACTACTGCCTCTTTCGGGCCACTTTTTAGTAGAAGTGGTTACCTTTTTGGTCATAACTTGCTAAGTTTTCAATATATCGACTTGATTTCTTTTGCATTTTATAGCTAACCGTATTGGCTTTAATTGGAAATGTTTTTCTGGTGGATAGTGCAAGAAAATTTTTCTATCATTTTTTCAAAAAAAAGCAAAGGGGGTAGTCCATGGTTTTTTTTTGACAAAAAATATTTTTTCTCCGCTATCTGCAAGAAGCAAAACTAGAATTAGAGCGAATACGGTTCTCTATTCAACGCAATAGAAATCAAGTCGATATCTAGAAAAGTAAGCAAGTTATGACCAAAAAGGTAAGCAGATCTACTACTGCCTCTTTCGGGCCACTTTTTAGTAGAAGTGGTTACCTTTTTGGTCATAACTTGCTAAGTTTTCAATATATCGACTTGATTTCTTTTACATTTTATAGCTAACCGTATTGGCTTTAATTGGAAATGTTTTTCTGGTGGATAGTGCAAGAAAATTTTTCTATCATTTTTTCAAAAAAAAGCAAAGGGGGTAGTCCATGGTTTTTTTTTGACAAAAAATATTTTTTCTCCGCTATCTGCAAGAAGCAAAACTAGAATTAGAGCGAATACGGTTCTCTATTCAACGCAAAAGAAATCAAGTCGATATCTAGAAAAGTAAGCAAGTTATGACCAAAAAGGTAAGCAGATCTACTACTGCCTCTTTCGGGCCACTTTTTAGTAGAAGTGGTTACCTTTTTGGTCATAACTTGCTAAGTTTTCAATATATCGACTTGATTTCTTTTGCATTTTATAGCTAACCGTATTGGCTTTAATTGGAAATGTTTTTCTGGTGGATAGTGCAAGAAAATTTTTCTATCATTTTTTCAAAAAAAAGCAAAGGGGGTAGTCCATGGTTTTTTTTTGACAAAAAATATTTTTTCTCCGCTATCTGCAAGAAGCAAAACTAGAATTAGAGCGAATACGGTTCTCTATTCAACGCAATAGAAATCAAGTCGATATCTAGAAAAGTAAGCAAGTTATGACCAAAAAGGTAAGCAGATCTACTACTGCCTCTTTCGGGCCACTTTTTAGTAGAAGTGGTTACCTTTTTGGTCATAACTTGCTAAGTTTTCAATATATCGACTTGATTTCTTTTGCATTTTATAGCTAACCGTATTGGCTTTAATTGGAAATGTTTTTCTGGTGGATAGTGCAAGAAAATTTTTCTATCATTTTTTCAAAAAAAAGCAAAGGGGGTAGTCCATGGTTTTTTTTTGACAAAAAATATTTTTCTTCGCTATCTGCAAGAAGCAAAACTAGAATTAGAGCGAATACGGTTCTCTATTCAACGCAATAGAAATCAAGTCGATATCTAGAAAAGTAAGCAAGTTATGACCAAAAAGGTAAGCAGATCTACTACTGCCTCTTTCGGGCCACTTTTTAGTAGAAGTGGTTACCTTTTTGGTCATAACTTGCTAAGTTTTCAATATATCGACTTGATTTCTTTTGCATTTTATAGCTAACCGTATTGGCTTTAATTGGAAATATTTTTCTGGTGGATAGTGCAAGAAAATTTTTCTATCATTTTTTCAAAAAAAAGCAAAGGGGGTAGTCCATGGTTTTTTTTTGACAAAAAATATTTTTTCTCCGCTTTCTGCAAGAAGCAAAACTAGAATTAGAGCGAATACGGTTCTCTATTCAACGCAAAAGAAATCAAGTCGATATCTAGAAAAGTAAGCAAGTTATGACCAAAAAGGTAAGCAGATCTACTACTGCCTCTTTCGGGCCACTTTTTAGTAGAAGTGGTTACCTTTTTGGTCATAACTTGCTAAGTTTTCAATATATCGACTTGATTTCTTTTGCATTTTATAGCTAACCGTATTGGCTTTAATTGGAAATGTTTTTCTGGTGGATAGTGCAAGAAAATTTTTCTATCATTTTTTCAAAAAAAAGCAAAGGGGGTAGTCCATGGTTTTTTTTTGACAAAAAATATTTTTTCTCCGCTATCTGCAAGAAGCAAAACTAGAATTAGAGCGAATACGGTTCTCTATTCAACGCAATAGAAATCAAGTCGATATCTAGAAAAGTAAGCAAGTTATGACCAAAAAGGTAAGCAGATCTACTACTGCCTCTTTCGGGCCACTTTTTAGTAGAAGTGGTTACCTTTTTGGTCATAACTTGCTAAGTTTTCAATATATCGACTTGATTTCTTTTACATTTTATAGCTAACCGTATTGGCTTTAATTGGAAATGTTTTTCTGGTGGATAGTGCAAGAAAATTTTTCTATCATTTTTTCAAAAAAAAGCAAAGGGGGTAGTCCATGGTTTTTTTTTGACAAAAAATATTTTTTCTCCGCTATCTGCAAGAAGCAAAACTAGAATTAGAGCGAATACGGTTCTCTATTCAACGCAAAAGAAATCAAGTCGATATCTAGAAAAGTAAGCAAGTTATGACCAAAAAGGTAAGCAGATCTACTACTGCCTCTTTCGGGCCACTTTTTAGTAGAAGTGGTTACCTTTTTGGTCATAACTTGCTAAGTTTTCAATATATCGACTTGATTTCTTTTGCATTTTATAGCTAACCGTATTGGCTTTAATTGGAAATGTTTTTCTGGTGGATAGTGCAAGAAAATTTTTCTATCATTTTTTCAAAAAAAAGCAAAGGGGGTAGTCCATGGTTTTTTTTTGACAAAAAATATTTTTTCTCCGCTATCTGCAAGAAGCAAAACTAGAATTAGAGCGAATACGGTTCTCTATTTAACGCAATAGAAATCAAGTCGATATCTAGAAAAGTAAGCAAGTTATGACCAAAAAGGTAAGCAGATCTACTACTGCCTCTTTCGGGCCACTTTTTAGTAGAAGTGGTTACCTTTTTGGTCATAACTTGCTAAGTTTTCAATATATCGACTTGATTTCTTTTGCATTTCATAGCTAACCGTATTGGCTTTAATTGGAAATGTTTTTCTGGTGGATAGTGCAAGAAAATTTTTCTATCATTTTTTCAAAAAAAAGCAAAGGGGGTAGTCCATGGTTTTTTTTTGACAAAAAATATTTTTCTCCGCTATCTGCAAGAAGCAAAACTAGAATTAGAGCGAATACGGTTCTCTATTCAACGCAATAGAAATCAAGTCGATATCTAGAAAAGTAAGCAAGTTATGACCAAAAAGGTAAGCAGATCTACTACTGCCTCTTTCGGGCCACTTTTTAGTAGAAGTGGTTACCTTTTTGGTCATAACTTGCTAAGTTTTCAATATATCGACTTGATTTCTTTTGCATTTTATAGCTAACCGTATTGGCTTTAATTGGAAATGTTTTTCTGGTGGATAGTGCAAGAAAATTTTTCTATCATTTTTTCAAAAAAAAGCAAAGGGGGTAGTCCATGGTTTTTTTTTGACAAAAAATATTTTTTCTCCGCTATCTGCAAGAAGCAAAACTAGAATTAGAGCGAATACGGTTCTCTATTTAACGCAATAGAAATCAAGTCGATATCTAGAAAAGTAAGCAAGTTATGACCAAAAAGGTAAGCAGATCTACTACTGCCTCTTTCGGGCCACTTTTTAGTAGAAGTGGTTACGTTTTTGGTCATAACTTGCTAAGTTTTCAATATATCGACTTGATTTCTTTTGCATTTTATAGCTAACCGTATTGGCTTTAATTGGAAATGTTTTTCTGGTGGATAGTGCAAGAAAATTTTTCTATCATTTTTTCAAAAAAAAGCAAAGGGGGTAGTCCATGGTTTTTTTTTGACAAAAAATATTTTTTCTCCGCTATCTGCAAGAAGCAAAACTAGAATTAGAGCGAATACGGTTCTCTATTCAACGCAAAAGAAATCAAGTCGATATCTAGAAAAGTAAGCAAGTTATGACCAAAAAGGTAAGCAGATCTACTACTGCCTCTTTCGGGCCACTTTTTAGTAGAAGTGGTTACCTTTTTGGTCATAACTTGCTAAGTTTTCAATATATCGACTTGATTTCTTTTGCATTTTATAGCTAACCGTATTGGCTTTAATTGGAAATGTTTTTCTGGTGGATAGTGCAAGAAAATTTTTCTATCATTTTTTCAAAAAAAAGCAAAGGGGGTAGTCCATGGTTTTTTTTTGACAAAAAATATTTTTTCTCCGCTATCTGCAAGAAGCAAAACTAGAATTAGAGCGAATACGGTTCTCTATTCAACGCAATAGAAATCAAGTCGATATCTAGAAAAGTAAGCAAGTTATGACCAAAGAGGTAAGCAGATCTACTACTGCCTCTTTCGGGCCACTTTTTAGTAGAAGTGGTTACCTTTTTGGTCATAACTTGCTAAGTTTTCAATATATCGACTTGATTTCTTTTGCATTTTATAGCTAACCGTATTGGCTTTAATTGGAAATATTTTTCTGGTGGATAGTGCAAGAAAATTTTTCTATCATTTTTTCAAAAAAAAGCAAAGGGGGTAGTCCATGGTTTTTTTTTGACAAAAAATATTTTTTCTCCGCTTTCTGCAAGAAGCAAAACTAGAATTAGAGCGAATACGGTTCTCTATTCAACGCAATAGAAATCAAGTCGATATCTAGAAAAGTAAGCAAGTTATGACCAAAAAGGTAAGCAGATCTACTACTGCCTCTTTCCGGCCACTTTTTAGTAGAAGTGGTTACCTTTTTGGTCATAACTTGCTAAGTTTTCAATATATCGACTTGATTTCTTTTGCATTTTATAGCTAACCGTATTGGCTTTAATTGGAAATATTTTTCTGGTGGATAGTGCAAGAAAATTTTTCTATAATTTTTTCAAAAAAAAGCAAAGGGGGTAGTCCATGGTTTTTTTTTGACAAAAAATATTTTTTCTCCGCTATCTGCAAGAAGCAAAACTAGAATTAGAGCGAATACGGTTCTCTATTCAACACAGTAGAAATCAAGTCGATATCTAGAAAATAAAACAAGTTATGACCAAAAAGGTAAGCAGATCTACTACTGCCTCTTTCGGGCCACTTTTTAGTAGAAGTGGTTACCTTTTTGGTCATAACTTGCTAAGTTTTCAATATATCGACTTGATTTCTTTTGCATTTTATAGCTAATCGTATTGGCTTTAATTGGAAATGTTTTTCTGGTGGATAGTGCAAGAAAATTTTTCTATCGTTTTTTTCAAAAAAAAGCAAAGGGGGTAGGTAGTCCATGGTTTTTTTTGGAGAAAAATATTTTTTTCGCAAAAACCAAACCAAACCAAACTTTGAATTAAAGCGAATACGGTTCTCTATTCAACGCAATAGAAATCAAGTCGATATCTAGAAAAGTAAGCAAGTTATGACCAAAAAGGTAAGCAGATCTACTACTGCCTCTTTCGGGCCACTTTTTAGTAGAAGTGGTTACCTTTTTGGTCATAACTTGCTAAGTTTTCAATATATCGACTTGATTTCTTTTGCATTTTATAGCTAACCGTATTGGCTTTAATTGGAAATGTTTTTCTGGTGGATAGTGCAAGAAAATTTTTCTATCATTTTTTCAAAAAAAAGCAAAGGGGGTAGTCCATGGTTTTTTTTTGACAAAAAATATTTTTTCTCCGCTATCTGCAAGAAGCAAAACTAGAATTAGAGCGAATACGGTTCTCTATTCAACGCAATAGAAATCAAGTCGATATCTAGAAAAGTAAGCAAGTTATGACCAAAAAGGTAAGCAGATCTACTACTGCCTCTTTCGGGCCACTTTTTAGTAGAAGTGGTTACCTTTTTGGTCATAACTTGCTAAGTTTTCAATATATCGACTTGATTTCTTTTGCATTTTATAGCCAACCGTATTGGCTTTAATTGGAAATGTTTTTCTGGTGGATAGTGCAAGAAAATTTTTCTATCGTTTTTTTCAAAAAAAAGCAAAGGGGGTAGTCCATGGTTTTTTTTTGACAAAAAATATTTTTTCTCCGCTATCTGCAAGAAGCAAAACTAGAATTAAAGCGAATACGGTTCTCTATTCAACGCAATAGAAATCAAGTCGATATCTAGAAAAGTAAGCAAGTTATGACCAAAAAGGTAAGCAGATCTACTACTGCCTCTTTCGGGCCACTTTTTAGTAGAAGTGGTTACCTTTTTGGTCATAACTTGCTAAGTTTTCAATATATCGACTTGATTTCTTTTGCATTTTATAGCCAACCGTATTGGCTTTAATTGGAAATGTTTTTCTGGTGGATAGTGCAAGAAAATTTTTTTATAATTTTTTCAAAAAAAAGCAAAGTGGGTAGTCCATGGTTTTTTTATGGAGAAAAATATTTTTTTCGCAAAAACCAAACCAAACCAAACTTTGAATTAAAGCCAATACGGTTCTCTATTTAACACAGTAGAAATAAAGTCGATATCTAGAAAATAAAACAAGTTATGACCAAAAAGGTAAACAGTTCTACTACTGCCTCTTTCCGGCCACTTTTTAATAGAACTGGTTACCTTTTTGGTCATAACTTGCTAAGTTTTCACTATATCGACTTGATTTCTTTTGCGTTGGATAGCTAACCGTATTGGTCTTAATTAGAAATTTTTTTCTGGTGGATAGTGCAAGAAAATTTTTTTATAATTTTTTCAAAAAAAACCAAAGGGGGAAGTCCATGGTTTTTTTATGGAGAAAAATATTTTTTTCGCAAAAACCAAACCAAACCAAACTTTGAATTAAAGTAAATACGGTTATCTATTCAACACAGTAGAAATCAAGTCGATATCTAGAAAATAAAACAAGTTATGACCAAAAAGGTAAGCAGTTCTACTACTGCCTCTTTCCGGCCACTTTTTAGTAGAACTGGTTACCTTTTTGGTCATAACTTGCTAAGTTTTCACTATATCGACTTGATTTCTTTTGCGTTGGATAGCTAACCGTATTGGTCTTAATTAGAATTTTTTTCTGGTGGATAGTGCAAGAAAATTTTTTTATAATTTTTTCAAAAAAAAGCAAAGTGGGTAGTCCATGGTTTTTTTATGGAGAAAAATATTTTTTTCGCACTATCTGCAAAAACCAAACTTTGAATTAAAGCCAATACGGTTCTCTATTCAACACAGTAGAAATCAAGTCGATATCTAGAAAATAAAACAAGTTATGACCAAAAAGGTAAGCAGTTCTACTACTGCCTCTTTCCGGCCACTTTTTAATAGAACTGGTTACCTTTTTGGTCATAACTTGCTAAGTTTTCACTATATCGACTTGATTTCTTTTGCGTTGGATAGCTAACCGTATTGGTCTTAATTGGAAGTTTTTTTCTGGTGGATAGTGCAAGAAAATTTTTTTATAATTTTTTCAAAACAAAGCAAAGGGGGTAGTCCATGGTTTTTTTTGGACAAAAAATATTTTTTCTCCGCTATCTGCAAGAAGCAAAACTAGAATTAGAGCGAATACGGTTCTCTATTCAACGCAATAGAAATCAAGTCGATATCTAGAAAAGTAAGCAAGTTATGACCAAAAAGGTAAGCAGATCTACTACTGCCTCTTTCGGGCCACTTTTTAGTAGAAGTGGTTACCTTTTTGGTCATAACTTGCTAAGTTTTCAATATATCGACTTGATTTCTTTTGAATTTTATAGCTAACCGTATTGGCTTTAATTGGAAATGTTTTTCTGGTGGATAGTGCAAGAAAATTTTTTTATAATTTTTTCAAAAAAAAGCAAAGGGGGTAGTCCATGGTTTTTTTTGGACAAAAAATATTTTTTCTCCGCTATCTGCAAGAAGCAAAACTAGAATTAGAGCGAATACGGTTCTCTATTCAACGCAATAGAAATCAAGTCGATATCTAGAAAAGTAAGTAAGTTATGACCAAAAGGGTAAGCAGTTCTACTACTGCCTCTTTCCGGCCACTTTTTAGTAGAAATGGTTACCTTTTTGGTCATAACTTGCTAAGTTTTCACTATATCGACTTGATTTCTTTTGCGTTGGATAGCTAACCGTATTGGTCTTAATTGGAAGTTTTTTTCTGGTGGATAGTGCAAGAAAATTTTTTTATAATTTTTTCAAAAAAAAAGCAAAGGGGGTAGTCCATGGTTTTTTTTTGACAAAATATATTTTTTCTCCGCTATCTGCAAGAAGCAAAACTAGAATTAGAGCGAATACGGTTCTCTATTCAACGCAATAGAAATCAAGTCGATATCTAGAAAAGTAAGCAAGTTATGACCAAAAAGGTAAGCAGATCTACTACTGCCTCTTTCGGGCCACTTTTTAGTAGAAGTGGTTACCTTTTTGGTCATAACTTGCTAAGTTTTCAATATATCGACTTGATTTCTTTTGCATTTTATAGCTAACCGTATTGGCTTTAATTGGAAATGTTTTTCTGGTGGATAGTGCAAGAAAATTTTTCTATCATTTTTTAAAAAAAAGCAAAGGGGGTAGTCCATAGTTTTTTTTTGACAAAAAATATTTTTTCTCCGCTATCTGCAAGAAGCAAAACTAGAATTAGAGCGAATACGGTTCTCTATTCAACGCAATAGAAATCAAGTCGATATCTAGAAAAGTAAGCAAGTTATGACCAAAAAGGTAAGCAGATCTACTACTGCCTCTTTCGGGCCACTTTTTAGTAGAAGTGTTTACCTTTTTGGTCATAACTTGCTAAGTTTTCAATATATCGACTTGATTTCTTTTGCATTTAATAGCTAACCGTATTGGCTTTACTTGGAAATGTTTTTCTGGTGGATAGTGCAAGAAAATTTTTCTATCATTTTTTCAAAAAAAAGCAAAGGGGGTAGTCCATAGTTTTTTTTTGACAAAAAATATTTTTTCTCCGCTATCTGCAAGAAGCAAAACTAGAATTAGAGCGAATACGGTTCTCTGTTCAACGCAATAGAAATCAAGTCGATATCTAGAAAAGTAAGCAAGTTATAACCAAAAAGGTAAGCAGATCTACTACTGCCTCTTTCGGGCCACTTTTTAGTAGAAGTGGTTACCTTTTTGGTCATAACTTGCTAAGTTTTCACTATATCGACTTGATTTCTTTTGCGTTGGATAGCTAACCGTATTGGTCTTAATTAGAAATTTTTTTCTGGTGGATAGTGCAAGAAAATTTTTTTATAATTTTTTCAAAAAAAAGCAAAGGGGGTAGTCCATGGTTTTTTTTGGAGAAAAATATTTTTTTAGCACTATCTGCAAAAACCAAACTTTGAATTAAAGCCAATACGGTTCTCTATCCAACACAGTAGAAATCAAGTCGATATCTAGAAAATAAAACAAGTTATGACCAAAAAGGTAAGCAGTTCCACTACTGCCTCTTTCCGGCCACTTTTTAGTAGAACTGGTTACCTTTTTGGTCATAACTTGCTAAGTTTTCAATATATCGACTTGATTTCTTTTGCATTTTATAGCTAGCCGTATTGGCTTTAATTGAAAATGTTTTTCTGGTGGATAGTGCAAGAAAATGTTTCTATCATTTTTTCAAAAAAAAAGCAAAGGGGGTAGTCCATGGTTTTTTTTTGACAAAAAATATTTTTTCTCCGCTATCTGCAAGAAGCAAAACTAGAATTAAAGCGAATACGGTTCTCTATTCAACGCAATAGAAATCAAGTCGATATCTAGAAAAGTAAGCAAGTTATGACCAAAAAGGTAAGCAGATCTACTACTGCCTCTTTCGGGCCACTTTTTAGTAGAAGTGGTTACCTTTTTGGTCATAACTTGCTAAGTTTTCAATATATCGACTTGATTTCTTTTGCATTTTATAGCTAACCGTATTGGCTTTAATTGGAAATGTTTTTCTGGTGGATACTGCAAGAAAATTTTTCTATCATTTTTTTAAAAAGCTATCCAACGCAATAGAAATCAAGTCGATATCTAGAAAAGTAAGTAAGTTATGACCAAAAAGGTAAGCAGTTCTACTACTGCCTCTTTCCGGCCACTTTTTAGTAGAACTGGTTACCTTTTTGGTCATAACTTGCTAAGTTTTCACTATATCGACTTGATTTCTTTTGCGTTGGATAGCTAACCGTATTGGCTTTAATTGGAAATGCTTTTCTGGTGGATAGTGCAAGAAAATTCTTCTATCATTTTTTCAAAAAAAAGCAAAGGGGGTAGTCCATGGTTTTTTTTTGACAAAATATATTTTTTCTCCGCTATCTGCAAGAAGCAAAACTAGAATTAGAGCGAATACGGTTCTCTATTCAACGCAAAAGAAATCAAGTCGATATCTAGAAAAGTAAGCAAGTTATGACCAAAAAGGTAAGCAGATCTACTACTGCCTCTTTCGGGCCACTTTTTAGTAGAACTGGTTACCTTTTTGGTCATAACTTGCTAAGTTTTCACTATATCGACTTGATTTCTTTTGCGTTGGATAGCCAACCGTATTGGTCTTAATTAGAAATTTTTTTCTGGTGGATAGTGCAAGAAAATTTTTTTATAATTTTTTCAAAAAAAAGCAAAGGGGGTAGTCCATGGTTTTTTTTGGAGAAAAATATTTTTTTCGCACTATCTGCAAAAACCAAACTTTGAATTAAAGCCAATACGGTTCTCTATCCAACACAGTAGAAATCAAGTCGATATCTAGAAAATAAAACAAGTTATGACCAAAAAGGTAAGCAGTTCCACTACTGCCTCTTTCCGGCCACTTTTTAGTAGAACTGGTTACCTTTTTGGTCATAACTTGCTAAGTTTTCACTATATCGACTTGATTTCTTTTGCGTTGGATAGCTAACCGTATTGGTCTTAATTAGGAATGTTTTTCTGGTGGATAGTGCAAGAAAATTTTTCTATCATTTTTGCAAAAAAAAACAAAGGGGGTAGTCCATGGTTTTTTTTTTTTTGACAAAAAATATTTTTTCTCCGCTATCTGCAAGAAGCAAAACTATAACTAAAGCGAATACAGTTCTCTATTCAACGCAATAGAAATCAAGTCGATATCTAGAAAAGTAAGTAAGTTATGACCAAAAAGGTAAGCAGATCTACTACTGCCTCTTTCGGGCCACTTTTTAGTAGAAGTGGTTACCTTTTTGGTCATAACTTGCTAAGTTTTCACTATATCGACTTGATTTCTTTTGCATTTTATAGCTAATCGTATTGGCTTTAATTGGAAATGTTTTTCTGGTGGATAGTGCAAGAAAATTTTTCTATCATTTTTTCAAAAAAAAGCAAAGGGGGTAGTCCATTGTTTTTTTTTGACAAAAAATATGTTTTATGCACTATCTGCAAGAAGCAAAACTAGAATTAAAGCGAATACGGTTCTCTATTCAACGCAATAGAAATCAAGTCGATATCTAGAAAAGTAAGCAAGTTATGACCAAAAAGGTAAGCAGTTCTACCACTGCCTCTTTCCGGCCACTTTTTAGTAGAACTGGTTACCTTTTTGGTCATAACTTGCTAAGTTTTCACTATATCGACTTGATTTCTTTTGCGTTGGATAGCTAACCGTATTGGTCTTAATTAGAAATTTTTTTCTGGTGGATAGTGCAAGAAAATTTTTTTATAATTTTTTCAAAAAAAAGCAAAGGGGGTAGTCCATGGTGTTTTTTTTTGAGAAAAATATTTTTTCGCACTATCTGCAAAAACCAAACTTTGAATTAAAGCCAATACGGTTCTCTATTCAACACAGTAGAAATCAAGTCGATATCTAGAAAATAAAACAAGTTATGACCAAAAAGGTAAGCAGTTCTACTACTGCCTCTTTCCGGCCACTTTTTAGTAGAACTGGTTACCTTTTTGGTCATAACTTGCTAAGTTTTCACTATATCGACTTGATTTTTTTTTGCGTTGGATAGCTAACCGTATTGGTCTTAATTAGAAATTTTTTTCTGGCGGATAGTGCAAGAAAATTTTTTTATAATTTTTTCAAAAAAAAGCAAAGGGGGTAGTCCATGGTTTTTTTTTATTTTGAGAAAAATATTTTTTTTACACTATCTGCAAAAACCAAACTTTGAATTAAAGCCAATACGGTTCTCTATCCAACACAGTAGAAATCAAGTCGATATCTAGAAAATAAAACAAGTTATGACCAAAAAGGTAAGCAGTTCTACTACTGCCTCTTTCCGGCCACTTTTTAGTAGAACTGGTTACCTTTTTGGTAATAACTTGCTAAGTTTTCACTATATCGACTTGATTTCTTTTGCGTTGGATAGCTAACCGTATTGGTCTTAATTAGAAATTTTTTTCTGGTGGATAGTGCAAGAAAATTTTTTTATAATTTCTTCAAAAAAAAGCAAAGGGGGTAGTCCATGGTTTTTTTATGGAGAAAAATATTTTTTTCGCAAAAACCAAACCAAACCAAACTTTGAATTAAAGCCAATACGGTTCTCTATCCAACACAGTAGAAATCAAGTCGATATCTAGAAAATAAAACAAGTTATGACCAAAAAGGTAAGCAGTTCTACTACTGCCTCTTTCCGGCCACTTTTTAGTAGAACTGGTTACCTTTTTGGTCATAACTTGCTAAGTTTTCACTATATCGACTTGATTTCTTTTGCGTTGGATAGCTTAATTAGTCTTAATTAGAAATTTTTTTCTGGTGGATAGTGCAAGAAAATTTTTTTATAATTTTTTCAAAAAAAAGCAAAGGGGGTAGTCCATGGTTTTTTTTGGAGAAAAATATTTTTTCGCACTATCTGCAAAAACCAAACTTTGAATTAAAGCCAATACGGTTCTCTATCCAACACAGTAGAAATCAAGTCGATATCTAGAAAATAAAACAAGTTATGACCAAAAAGGTAAGCAGTTCTACTACTGCCTCTTTCCGGCCACTTTTTAGTAGAACTGGTTACCTTTTTGGTCATAACTTGCTAAGTTTTCACTATATCGACTTGATTTCTTTTGCGTTGGATAGCTAACCGTATTGGTCTTAATTAGAAATTTTTTTCTGGTGGATAGTGCAAGAAAATTTTTTTATAATTTTTTCAAAAAAAAGCAAAGGGGGTAGTCCATGGTTTTTTTTTGAGAAAAATATTTTTTCGCACTATCTGCAAAAACCAAACTTTGAATTAAAGCCAATACGGTTCTCTATTCAACACAGTAGAAATCAAGTCGATATCTAGAAAATAAAACAAGTTATGACCAAAAAGGTAAGCAGTTCTACTACTGCCTCTTTCCGGCCACTTTTTAGTAGAACTGGTTACCTTTTTGGTCATAACTTGCTAAGTTTTCACTATATCGACTTGATTTCTTTTGCGTTGGATAGCTAACCGTATTTTTCTTAATTAGAAATTTTTTTCTGGTGGATAGTGCAAGAAAATTTTTTTATAATTTCTTCAAAAAAAAGCAAAGGGGGTAGTCCATGGTTTTTTTATGGAGAAAAATATTTTTTTCGCAAAAACCAAACCAAACCAAACTTTGAATTAAAGCCAATACGGTTCTCTATCCAACACAGTAGAAATCAAGTCGATATCTAGAAAATAAAACAAGTTATGACCAAAAAGGTAAGCAGTTCTACTACTGCCTCTTTCCGGCCACTTTTTAGTAGAACTGGTTACCTTTTTGGTCATAACTTGCTAAGTTTTCACTATATCGACTTGATTTCTTTTGCGTTGGATAGCTTAATTAGTCTTAATTAGAAATTTTTTTCTGGTGGATAGTGCAAGAAAATTTTTTTATAATTCTTCAAAAAAAAGCAAAGGGGGTAGTCCATGGTTTTTTTATGGAGAAAAATATTTTTTTCGCAAAAACCAAACCAAACCAAACTTTGAATTAAAGCCAATACGGTTCTCTATCCAACACAGTAGAAATCAAGTCGATATCTAGAAAATAAAACAAGTTATGACCAAAAAGGTAAGCAGTTCTACTACTGCCTCTTTCCGGCCACTTTTTAGTAGAACTGGTTACCTTTTTGGTCATAACTTGCTAAGTTTTCACTATATCGGCTTGATTTCTTTTGCGTTGGATAGCTTAATTAGTCTTAATTAGAAATTTTTTTCTGGTGGATAGTGCAAGAAAATTTTTTTATAATTTCTTCAAAAAAAAGCAAAGGGGGTAGTCCATGGTTTTTTTATGGAGAAAAATATTTTTTTCGCAAAAACCAAACCAAACCAAACTTTGAATTAAAGCCAATACGGTTCTCTATCCAACACAGTAGAAATCAAGTCGATATCTAGAAAATAAAACAAGTTATGACCAAAAAGGTAAGCAGTTCTACTACTGCCTCTTTCTGGCCACTTTTTAGTAGAACTGGTTACCTTTTTGGTCATAACTTGCTAAGTTTTCACTATATCGACTTGTTTTCTGTTGCGTTGGATAGCTAACCGTATTGGTCTTAATTAGAAATTTTTTTCTGGTGGATAGTGCAAGAAAATTTTTTTATAATTTTTTCAAAAAAAAGCAAAGGGGGTAGTCCATGGTTTTTTTTGGAGAAAAAAATATTTTTTCGCACTATCTGCAAAAACCAAACTTTGAATTAAAGCCAATACGGTTCTCTATCCAACACAGTAGAAATCAAGTCGATATCTAGAAAATAAAACAAGTTATGACCAAAAAGGTAAGCAGTTCTACTACTGCCTCTTTCCGGCCACTTTTTAGTAGAACTGGTTACCTTTTTGGTCATAACTTGCTAAGTTTTCACTATATCGACTTGATTTCTTTTGCGTTGGATAGCTAACCGTATTGGTCTTAATTAGAAATTTTTTTCTGGTGGATAGTGCAAGAAAATTTTTTTATAATTTCTTCAAAAAAAAGCAAAGGGGGTAGTCCATGGTTTTTTTATGGAGAAAAATATTTTTTTCGCACTATCTGCAAAAACCAAACTTTGAATTAAAGCCAATACGGTTCTCTATCCAACACAGTAGAAATCAAGTCGATATCTAGAAAATAAAACAAGTTATGACCAAAAAGGTAAGTAGTTCTACTACTGCCTCTTTCCGGCCACTTTTTAGTAGAACTGGTTACCTTTTTGGTCATAACTTGCTAAGTTTTCACTATATCGACTTGATTTCTTTTGCGTTGGATAGCTAACCGTATTGGTCTTAATTAGAAATTTTTTTCTGGTGGATAGTGCAAGAAAATTTTTTTATAATTTTTTCAAAAAAAAGCAAAGGGGGTAGTCCATGGTGTTTTTTTTTGAGAAAAATATTTTTTCGCACTATCTGCAAAAACCAAACTTTGAATTAAAGCCAATACGGTTCTCTATTCAACACAGTAGAAATCAAGTCGATATCTAGAAAATAAAACAAGTTATGACCAAAAAGGTAAGCAGTTCTACTACTGCCTCTTTCCGGCCACTTTTTAGTAGAACTGGTTACCTTTTTGGTCATAACTTGCTAAGTTTTCACTATATCGACTTGATTTTTTTTTGCGTTGGATAGCTAACCGTATTGGTCTTAATTAGAAATTTTTTTCTGGCGGATAGTGCAAGAAAATTTTTTTATAATTTTTTCAAAAAAAAGCAAAGGGGGTAGTCCATGGTTTTTTTTTATTTTGAGAAAAATATTTTTTTTACACTATCTGCAAAAACCAAACTTTGAATTAAAGCCAATACGGTTCTCTATCCAACACAGTAGAAATCAAGTCGATATCTAGAAAATAAAACAAGTTATGACCAAAAAGGTAAGCAGTTCTACTACTGCCTCTTTCCGGCCACTTTTTAGTAGAACTGGTTACCTTTTTGGTAATAACTTGCTAAGTTTTCACTATATCGACTTGATTTCTTTTGCGTTGGATAGCTAACCGTATTGGTCTTAATTAGAAATTTTTTTCTGGTGGATAGTGCAAGAAAATTTTTTTATAATTTCTTCAAAAAAAAGCAAAGGGGGTAGTCCATGGTTTTTTTATGGAGAAAAATATTTTTTTCGCAAAAACCAAACCAAACCAAACTTTGAATTAAAGCCAATACGGTTCTCTATCCAACACAGTAGAAATCAAGTCGATATCTAGAAAATAAAACAAGTTATGACCAAAAAGGTAAGCAGTTCTACTACTGCCTCTTTCCGGCCACTTTTTAGTAGAACTGGTTACCTTTTTGGTCATAACTTGCTAAGTTTTCACTATATCGACTTGATTTCTTTTGCGTTGGATAGCTAACCGTATTGGTCTTAATTAGAAATTTTTTTCTGGTGGATAGTGCAAGAAAATTTTTTTATAATTTTTTCAAAAAAAAGCAAAGGGGGTAGTCCATGGTTTTTTTTTGAGAAAAATATTTTTTTCGCACTATCTGCAAAAACCAAACTTTGAATTAAAGCCAATACGGTTCTCTATTCAACACAGTAGAAATCAAGTCGATATCTAGAAAATAAAACAAGTTATGACCAAAAAGGTAAGCAGTTCTACTACTGCCTCTTTCCGGCCACTTTTTAGTAGAACTGGTTACCTTTTTGGTCATAACTTGCTAAGTTTTCACTATATCGACTTGATTTTTTTTGCGTTGGATAGCTAACCGTATTGGTCTTAATTAGAAATTTTTTTCTGGCGGATAGTGCAAGAAAATTTTTTTATAATTTTTTCAAAAAAAAGCAAAGGGGGTAGTCCATGGTTTTTTTTGGAGAAAAATATTTTTTCGCACTATCTGCAAAAACCAAACTTTGAATTAAAGCCAATACGGTTCTCTATCCAACACAGTAGAAATCAAGTCGATATCTAGAAAATAAAACAAGTTATGACCAAAAAGGTAAGCAGTTCTACTACTGCCTCTTTCCGGCCACTTTTTAGTAGAACTGGTTACCTTTTTGGTCATAACTTGCTAAGTTTTCACTATATCGACTTGATTTCTTTTGCGTTGGATAGCTAACCGTATTGGTCTTAATTAGAAATTTTTTTCTGGTGGATAGTGCAAGAAAATTTTTTTATAATTTTTTCAAAAAAAAGCAAAGGGGGTAGTCCATGGTTTTTTTTTGAGAAAAATATTTTTTCGCACTATCTGCAAAAACCAAACTTTGAATTAAAGCCAATACGGTTCTCTATTCAACACAGTAGAAATCAAGTCGATATCTAGAAAATAAAACAAGTTATGACCAAAAAGGTAAGCAGTTCTACTACTGCCTCTTTCCGGCCACTTTTTAGTAGAACTGGTTACCTTTTTGGTCATAACTTGCTAAGTTTTCACTATATCGACTTGATTTCTTTTGCGTTGGATAGCTAACCGTATTTTTCTTAATTAGAAATTTTTTTCTGGTGGATAGTGCAAGAAAATTTTTTTATAATTTCTTCAAAAAAAAGCAAAGGGGGTAGTCCATGGTTTTTTTATGGAGAAAAATATTTTTTTCGCAAAAACCAAACCAAACCAAACTTTGAATTAAAGCCAATACGGTTCTCTATCCAACACAGTAGAAATCAAGTCGATATCTAGAAAATAAAACAAGTTATGACCAAAAAGGTAAGCAGTTCTACTACTGCCTCTTTCCGGCCACTTTTTAGTAGAACTGGTTACCTTTTTGGTCATAACTTGCTAAGTTTTCACTATATCGACTTGATTTCTTTTGCGTTGGATAGCTTAATTAGTCTTAATTAGAAATTTTTTTCTGGTGGATAGTGCAAGAAAATTTTTTTATAATTTCTTCAAAAAAAAGCAAAGGGGGTAGTCCATGGTTTTTTTATGGAGAAAAATATTTTTTTCGCAAAAACCAAACCAAACCAAACTTTGAATTAAAGCCAATACGGTTCTCTATCCAACACAGTAGAAATCAAGTCGATATCTAGAAAATAAAACAAGTTATGACCAAAAAGGTAAGCAGTTCTACTACTGCCTCTTTCCGGCCACTTTTTAGTAGAACTGGTTACCTTTTTGGTCATAACTTGCTAAGTTTTCACTATATCGACTTGATTTCTTTTGCGTTGGATAGCTTAATTAGTCTTAATTAGAAATTTTTTTCTGGTGGATAGTGCAAGAAAATTTTTTTATAATTTCTTCAAAAAAAAGCAAAGGGGGTAGTCCATGGTTTTTTTATGGAGAAAAATATTTTTTTCGCAAAAACCAAACCAAACCAAACTTTGAATTAAAGCCAATACGGTTCTCTATCCAACACAGTAGAAATCAAGTCGATATCTAGAAAATAAAACAAGTTATGACCAAAAAGGTAAGCAGTTCTACTACTGCCTCTTTCTGGCCACTTTTTAGTAGAACTGGTTACCTTTTTGGTCATAACTTGCTAAGTTTTCACTATATCGACTTGTTTTCTGTTGCGTTGGATAGCTAACCGTATTGGTCTTAATTAGAAATTTTTTTCTGGTGGATAGTGCAAGAAAATTTTTTTATAATTTTTTCAAAAAAAAGCAAAGGGGGTAGTCCATGGTTTTTTTTGGAGAAAAAAATATTTTTTCGCACTATCTGCAAAAACCAAACTTTGAATTAAAGCCAATACGGTTCTCTATCCAACACAGTAGAAATCAAGTCGATATCTAGAAAATAAAACAAGTTATGACCAAAAAGGTAAGCAGTTCTACTACTGCCTCTTTCCGGCCACTTTTTAGTAGAACTGGTTACCTTTTTGGTCATAACTTGCTAAGTTTTCACTATATCGACTTGATTTCTTTTGCGTTGGATAGCTAACCGTATTGGTCTTAATTAGAAATTTTTTTCTGGTGGATAGTGCAAGAAAATTTTTTTATAATTTCTTCAAAAAAAAGCAAAGGGGGTAGTCCATGGTTTTTTTATGGAGAAAAATATTTTTTTCGCACTATCTGCAAAAACCAAACTTTAAATTAAAGCCAATACGGTTCTCTATCCAACACAGTAGAAATCAAGTCGATATCTAGAAAATAAAACAAGTTATGACCAAAAAGGTAAGTAGTTCTACTACTGCCTCTTTCCGGCCACTTTTTAGTAGAACTGGTTACCTTTTTGGTCATAACTTGCTAAGTTTTCACTATATCGACTTGATTTCTTTTGCGTTGGATAGCTAACCGTATTGGTCTTAATTAGAAATTTTTTTCTGGCGGATAGTGCAAGAAAATTTTTTTATAATTTTTTCAAAAAAAAGCAAAGGGGGTAGTCCATGGTTTTTTTTTGAGAAAAATATTTTTTCGCACTATCTGTAAAAACCAAACTTTGAATTAAAGCCAATACGGTTCTCTATCCAACACAGTAGAAATCAAGTCGATATCTAGAAAATAAAACAAGTTATGACCAAAAAGGTAAGCAGTTCTACTACTGCCTCTTTCCGGCCACTTTTTAGTAGAACTGGTTACCTTTTTGGTCATAACTTGCTAAGTTTTCACTATATCGACTTGATTTCTTTTGCGTTGGATAGCTTAATTAGTCTTAATTAGAAATTTTTTTCTGGTGGATAGTGCAAGAAAATTTTTTTATAATTTTTTCAAAAAAAAGCAAAGGGGGTAGTCCATGGTTTTTTTTGGAGAAAAATATTTTTTCGCACTATCTGCAAAAACCAAACTTTGAATTAAAGCCAATACGGTTCTCTATCCAACACAGTAGAAATCAAGTCGATATCTAGAAAATAAAACAAGTTATGACCAAAAAGGTAAGCAGTTCTACTACTGCCTCTTTCCGGCCACTTTTTAGTAGAACTGGTTACCTTTTTGGTCATAACTTGCTAAGTTTTCACTATATCGACTTGATTTCTTTTGCGTTGGATAGCTAACCGTATTGGTCTTAATTAGAAATTTTTTTCTGGCGGATAGTGCAAGAAAATTTTTTTATAATTTTTTCAAAAAAAAGCAAAGGGGGTAGTCCATGGTTTTTTTTGGAGAAAAAAATTGTTTTTCGCACTATCTGCAAAAACCAAACTTTGAATTAAAGCCAATACGGTTCTCTATCCAACACAGTAGAAATCAAGTCGATATCTAGAAAATAAAACAAGTTATGACCAAAAAGGTAAGCAGTTCTACTACTGCCTCTTTCCGGCCACTTTTTAGTAGAACTGGTTACCTTTTTGGTCATAACTTGCTAAGTTTTCACTATATCGACTTGATTTCTTTTGCGTTGGATAGCTAACCGTATTGGTCTTAATTAGAAATTTTTTTCTGGCGGATAGTGCAAGAAAATTTTTTTATAATTTTTTCAAAAAAAAGCAAAGGGGGTAGTCCATGGTTTTTTTTTGAGAAAAATATTTTTTCGCACTATCTGTAAAAACCAAACTTTGAATTAAAGCCAATACGGTTCTCTATCCAACACAGTAGAAATCAAGTCGATATCTAGAAAATAAAACAAGTTATGACCAAAAAGGTAAGCAGTTCTACTACTGCCTCTTTCCGGCCACTTTTTAGTAGAACTGGTTACCTTTTTGGTCATAACTTGCTAAGTTTTCACTATATCGACTTGATTTCTTTTGCGTTGGATAGCTAACCGTATTGGTCTTAATTAGAAATTTTTTTCTGGCGGATAGTGCAAGAAAATTTTTTTATAATTTTTTCAAAAAAAAGCAAAGGGGGTAGTCCATGGTTTTTTTTGGAGAAAAATATTTTTTCGCACTATCTGCAAAAACCAAACTTTGAATTAAAGCCAATACGGTTCTCTATCCAACACAGTAGAAATCAAGTCGATATCTAGAAAATAAAACAAGTTATGACCAAAAAGGTAAGCAGTTCTACTACTGCCTCTTTCCGGCCACTTTTTAGTAGAACTGGTTACCTTTTTGGTCATAACTTGCTAAGTTTTCACTATATCGACTTGATTTCTTTTGCGTTGGATAGCTAACCGTATTGGTCTTAATTAGAAATTTTTTTCTGGCGGATAGTGCAAGAAAATTTTTTTATAATTTTTTCAAAAAAAAGCAAAGGGGGTAGTCCATGGTTTTTTTTGGAGAAAAAAATTGTTTTTCGCACTATCTGCAAAAACCAAACTTTGAATTAAAGCCAATACGGTTCTCTATCCAACACAGTAGAAATCAAGTCGATATCTAGAAAATAAAACAAGTTATGACCAAAAAGGTAAGCAGTTCTACTACTGCCTCTTTCCGGCCACTTTTTAGTAGAACTGGTTACCTTTTTGGTCATAACTTGCTAAGTTTTCACTATATCGACTTGATTTCTTTTGCGTTGGATAGCTAACCGTATTGGTCTTAATTAGAAATTTTTTTCTGGCGGATAGTGCAAGAAAATTTTTTTATAATTTTTTCAAAAAAAAGCAAAGGGGGTAGTCCATGGTTTTTTTTGGAGAAAAATATTTTTTTCGCACTATCTGCAAAAACCAAACTTTGAATTAAAGCCAATACGGTTCTCTATCCAACACAGTAGAAATCAAGTCGATATCTAGAAAATAAAACAAGTTATGACCAAAAAGGTAAGCAGTTCTACTACTGCCTCTTTCCGGCCACTTTTTAGTAGAACTGGTTACCTTTTTGGTCATAACTTGCTAAGTTTTCACTATATCGACTTGATTTCTTTTGCGTTGGATAGCTTAATTAGTCTTAATTAGAAATTTTTTTCTGGTGGATAGTGCAAGAAAATTTTTTTATAATTTCTTCAAAAAAAAGCAAAGGGGGTAGTCCATGGTTTTTTTATGGAGAAAAATATTTTTTTCGCAAAAACCAAACCAAACCAAACTTTGAATTAAAGCCAATACGGTTCTCTATCCAACACAGTAGAAATCAAGTCGATATCTAGAAAATAAAACAAGTTATGACCAAAAAGGTAAGCAGTTCTACTACTGCCTCTTTCTGGCCACTTTTTAGTAGAACTGGTTACCTTTTTGGTCATAACTTGCTAAGTTTTCACTATATCGACTTGTTTTCTGTTGCGTTGGATAGCTAACCGTATTGGTCTTAATTAGAAATTTTTTTCTGGTGGATAGTGCAAGAAAATTTTTTTATAATTTTTTCAAAAAAAAGCAAAGGGGGTAGTCCATGGTTTTTTTTGGAGAAAAAAATATTTTTTCGCACTATCTGCAAAAACCAAACTTTGAATTAAAGCCAATACGGTTCTCTATCCAACACAGTAGAAATCAAGTCGATATCTAGAAAATAAAACAAGTTATGACCAAAAAGGTAAGCAGTTCTACTACTGCCTCTTTCCGGCCACTTTTTAGTAGAACTGGTTACCTTTTTGGTCATAACTTGCTAAGTTTTCACTATATCGACTTGATTTCTTTTGCGTTGGATAGCTAACCGTATTGGTCTTAATTAGAAATTTTTTTCTGGTGGATAGTGCAAGAAAATTTTTTTATAATTTCTTCAAAAAAAAGCAAAGGGGGTAGTCCATGGTTTTTTTATGGAGAAAAATATTTTTTTCGCACTATCTGCAAAAACCAAACTTTGAATTAAAGCCAATACGGTTCTCTATCCAACACAGTAGAAATCAAGTCGATATCTAGAAAATAAAACAAGTTATGACCAAAAAGGTAAGTAGTTCTACTACTGCCTCTTTCCGGCCACTTTTTAGTAGAACTGGTTACCTTTTTGGTCATAACTTGCTAAGTTTTCACTATATCGACTTGATTTCTTTTGCGTTGGATAGCTAACCGTATTGGTCTTAATTAGAAATTTTTTTCTGGCGGATAGTGCAAGAAAATTTTTTTATAATTTTTTCAAAAAAAAGCAAAGGGGGTAGTCCATGGTTTTTTTTGGAGAAAAATATTTTTTCGCACTATCTGCAAAAACCAAACTTTGAATTAAAGCCAATACGGTTCTCTATCCAACACAGTAGAAATCAAGTCGATATCTAGAAAATAAAACAAGTTATGACCAAAAAGGTAAGCAGTTCTACTACTGCCTCTTTCCGGCCACTTTTTAGTAGAACTGGTTACCTTTTTGGTCATAACTTGCTAAGTTTTCACTATATCGACTTGATTTCTTTTGCGTTGGATAGCTAACCGTATTGGTCTTAATTAGAAATTTTTTTCTGGCGGATAGTGCAAGAAAATTTTTTTATAATTTTTTCAAAAAAAAGCAAAGGGGGTAGTCCATGGTTTTTTTTGGAGAAAAAAATTGTTTTTCGCACTATCTGCAAAAACCAAACTTTGAATTAAAGCCAATACGGTTCTCTATCCAACACAGTAGAAATCAAGTCGATATCTAGAAAATAAAACAAGTTATGACCAAAAAGGTAAGCAGTTCTACTACTGCCTCTTTCCGGCCACTTTTTAGTAGAACTGGTTACCTTTTTGGTCATAACTTGCTAAGTTTTCACTATATCGACTTGATTTCTTTTGCGTTGGATAGCTAACCGTATTGGTCTTAATTAGAAATTTTTTTCTGGCGGATAGTGCAAGAAAATTTTTTTATAATTTTTTCAAAAAAAAGCAAAGGGGGTAGTCCATGGTTTTTTTTTGAGAAAAATATTTTTTCGCACTATCTGTAAAAACCAAACTTTGAATTAAAGCCAATACGGTTCTCTATCCAACACAGTAGAAATCAAGTCGATATCTAGAAAATAAAACAAGTTATGACCAAAAAGGTAAGCAGTTCTACTACTGCCTCTTTCCGGCCACTTTTTAGTAGAACTGGTTACCTTTTTGGTCATAACTTGCTAAGTTTTCACTATATCGACTTGATTTCTTTTGCGTTGGATAGCTTAATTAGTCTTAATTAGAAATTTTTTTCTGGTGGATAGTGCAAGAAAATTTTTTTATAATTTTTTCAAAAAAAAGCAAAGGGGGTAGTCCATGGTTTTTTTTGGAGAAAAATATTTTTTCGCACTATCTGCAAAAACCAAACTTTGAATTAAAGCCAATACGGTTCTCTATCCAACACAGTAGAAATCAAGTCGATATCTAGAAAATAAAACAAGTTATGACCAAAAAGGTAAGCAGTTCTACTACTGCCTCTTTCCGGCCACTTTTTAGTAGAACTGGTTACCTTTTTGGTCATAACTTGCTAAGTTTTCACTATATCGACTTGATTTCTTTTGCGTTGGATAGCTAACCGTATTGGTCTTAATTAGAAATTTTTTTCTGGCGGATAGTGCAAGAAAATTTTTTTATAATTTTTTCAAAAAAAAGCAAAGGGGGTAGTCCATGGTTTTTTTTGGAGAAAAAAATTGTTTTTCGCACTATCTGCAAAAACCAAACTTTGAATTAAAGCCAATACGGTTCTCTATCCAACACAGTAGAAATCAAGTCGATATCTAGAAAATAAAACAAGTTATGACCAAAAAGGTAAGCAGTTCTACTACTGCCTCTTTCCGGCCACTTTTTAGTAGAACTGGTTACCTTTTTGGTCATAACTTGCTAAGTTTTCACTATATCGACTTGATTTCTTTTGCGTTGGATAGCTAACCGTATTGGTCTTAATTAGAAATTTTTTTCTGGCGGATAGTGCAAGAAAATTTTTTTATAATTTTTTCAAAAAAAAGCAAAGGGGGTAGTCCATGGTTTTTTTTGGAGAAAAATATTTTTTTCGCACTATCTGCAAAAACCAAACTTTGAATTAAAGCCAATACGGTTCTCTATCCAACACAGTAGAAATCAAGTCGATATCTAGAAAATAAAACAAGTTATGACCAAAAAGGTAAGCAGTTCTACTACTGCCTCTTTCCGGCCACTTTTTAGTAGAACTGGTTACCTTTTTGGTCATAACTTGCTAAGTTTTCACTATATCGACTTGATTTCTTTTGCGTTGGATAGCTAACCGTATTGGTCTTAATTAGAAATTTTTTTCTGGCGGATAGTGCAAGAAAATTTTTTTATAATTTTTTCAAAAAAAAGCAAAGGGGGTAGTCCATGGTTTTTTTTGGAGAAAAATATTTTTTCGCACTATCTGCAAAAACCAAACTTTGAATTAAAGCCAATACGGTTCTCTATTCAACACAGTAGAAATCAAGTCGATATCTAGAAAATAAAACAAGTTATGACCAAAAAGGTAAGCAGTTCTACTACTGCCTCTTTCCGGCCACTTTTTAGTAGAACTGGTTACCTTTTTGGTCATAACTTGCTAAGTTTTCAGTATATCGACTTGATTTCTTTTGCGTTGGATAGCTAACCGTATTGGCCTTAATTAGAAATTTTTTTCTGGTGGATAGTGCAACAAACGTTTTTTTATAATTTTTTCAAAAAAAAGCAAAGGGGGTAGTCAATGGTTTTTTTTTGGAGAAAAATATTTTTTTCGCACTATCTGCAAAAACCAAACTTTGAATTAAAGCCAATACGGTTCTCTATCCAACACAGTAGAAATCAAGTCGATATCTAGAAAATTAAACAAGTTATGACCAAAAAGGTAAGCAGTTCTACTACTGCCTCTTTCCGGCCACTTTTTAGTAGAACTGGTTACCTTTTTGGTCATAACTTGCTAAGTTTTCACTCTATCGACTTGATTTCTTTTGCGTTGGATAGCTAACCGTATTGGTCTTAATTAGAAATTTTTTTCTGGTGGATAGTGCAAGAAACGTTTTTTTATAATTTTTTCAAAAAAAAGCAAAGGGGGTAGTCAATGGTTTTTTTTGGAGAAAAATATTTTTTTTCGCACTATCTGCAAAAACCAAACTTTGAATTAAAGCCAATACGGTTCTCTATCCAACACAGTAGAAATCAAGTCGATATCTAGAAAATTAAACAAGTTATGACCAAAAAGGTAAGCAGTTCTACTACTGCCTCTTTCCGGCCACTTTTTAGTAGAACTGGTTACCTTTTTGGTCATAACTTGCTAAGTTTTCACTATATCGACTTGATTTCTTTTGCGTTGGATAGCTAACCGTATTGGTCTTAATTAGAAATTTTTTTCTGGCGGATAGTGCAAGAAAATTTTTTTATAATTTTTTCAAAAAAAAGCAAAGGGGGTAGTCCATGGTTTTTTTTTTTGAGAAAAATATTTTTTCGCACTATCTGCAAAAAACAACCTTTGAATTAAAGCCAATACGGTTCTCTATCCAACACAGTAGAAATCAAGTCGATATCTAGAAAATAAAACAAGTTATGACCAAAAAGGTAAGCAGTTCTACTACTGCCTCTTTCCGGCCACTTTTTAGTAGAACTGGTTACCTTTTTGGTCATAACTTGCTAAGTTTTCACTATATCGACTTGATTTCTTTTGCGTTTGATAGCTAACCGTATTGTTCTTAATTAGAAATTTTTTTCTGGTGGATAGTGCAAGAAACGTTTTTTTATAATTTTTTCAAAAAAAAGCAAAGGGGGTAGTCAATGGTTTTTTTTGGAGAAAAATATTTTTTTCGCACTATCTGCAAAAACCAAACTTTGAATTAAAGCCAATACGGTTCTCTATCCAACACAGTAGAAATCAAGTCGATATCTAGAAAATTAAACAAGTTATGATCAAAAAGGTAAGCAGTTCTACTACTGCCTCTTTCCGGCCACTTTTTAGTAGAACTGGTTACCTTTTTGGTCATAACTTGCTAAGTTTTCAGTATATCGACTTGATTTCTTTTGCGTTGGATAGCTAACCGTATTGGCCTTAATTAGAAATTTTTTTCTGGTGGATAGTGCAAGAAACGTTTTTTTATAATTTTTTCAAAAAAAAGCAAAGGGGGTAGGCAATGGTTTTTTTTGGAGAAAAATATTTTTTCGCACTATCTGCAAAAACCAAACTTTGAATTAAAGCCAATACGGTTCTCTATTCAACACAGTAGAAATCAAGTCGATATCTAGAAAATAAAACAAGTTATGACCAAAAAGGTAAGCAGTTCTACTACTGCCTCTTTCCGGCCACTTTTTAGTAGAACTGGTTACCTTTTTGGTAATAACTTGCTAAGTTTTCACTATATCGACTTGATTTCTTTTGCGTTGGATAGCTAACCGTATTGGTCTTAATTAGAAATTTTTTTCTGGTGGATAGTGCAAGAAAATTTTTTTATAATTTTTTCAAAAAAAAGCAAAGGGGGTAGTCCATGGTTTTTTTTTGAGAAAAATATTTTTTCGCACTATCTGCAAAAACCAAACTTTGAATTAAAGCCAATACGGTTCTCTATTCAACACAGTAGAAATCAAGTCGATATCTAGAAAATAAAACAAGTTATGACCAAAAAGGTAAGCAGTTCTACTACTGCCTCTTTCCGGCCACTTTTTAGTAGAACTGGTTACCTTTTTGGTCATAACTTGCTAAGTTTTCACTATATCGACTTGTTTTCTTTTGCGTTGGATAGCTAACCGTATTGGTCTTAATTAGAAATTTTTTTCTGGTGGATAGTACAAGAAAATTTTTTTATAATTTTTTCAAAAAAAAGCAAAGGGGGTAGTCCATGGTTTTTTTTTGAGAAAAATATTTTTTCGCACTATCTGCAAAAACCAAACTTTGAATTAAAGCCAATACGGTTCTCTATTCAACACAGTAGAAATCAAGTCGATATCTAGAAAATAAAACAAGTTATGACCAAAAAGGTAAGCAGTTCTACTACTGCCTCTTTCCGGCCACTTTTTAGTAGAACTGGTTACCTTTTTGGTCATAACTTGCTAAGTTTTCACTATATCGACTTGATTTCTTTTGCGTTGGATAGCTAACCGTATTGGTCTTAATTAGAAATTTTTTTCTGGTGGATAGTGCAAGAAACGTTTTTTTATAATTTTTTCAAAAAAAAGCAAAGGGGGTAGTCAATGGTTTTTTTTGGAGAAAAATATTTTTTTCGCACTATCTGCAAAAACCAAACTTTGAATTAAAGCCAATACGGTTCTCTATCCAACACAGTAGAAATCAAGTCGATATCTAGAAAATTAAACAAGTTATGATCAAAAAGGTAAGCAGTTCTACTACTGCCTCTTTCCGGCCACTTTTTAGTAGAACTGGTTACCTTTTTGGTCATAACTTGCTAAGTTTTCACTATATCGACTTGTTTTCTTTTGCGTTGGATAGCTAACCGTATTGGTCTTAATTAGAAATTTTTTTCTGGGGGATAGTGCAAGAAAATTTTTTTATAATTTTTTCAAAAAAAAGCAAACTGGGTAGTCCATGGTTTTTTTTTTTGAGAAAAATATTTTTTCGCACTATCTGCAAAAACCAAACTTTGAATTAAAGCCAATACGGTTCTCTATTCAACACAGTAGAAATCAAGTCGATATCTAGAAAATAAAACAAGTTATGACCAAAAAGGTAAGCAGTTCTACTACTGCCTCTTTCCGGCCACTTTTTAGTAGAACTGGTTACCTTTTTGGTCATAACTTGCTAAGTTTTCAGTATATCGACTTGATTTCTTTTGCGTTGGATAGCTAACCGTATTGGCCTTAATTAGAAATTTTTTTCTGGTGGATAGTGCAAGAAACGTTTTTTTATAATTTTTTCAAAAAAAAGCAAAGGGGGTAGGCAATGGTTTTTTTTGGAGAAAAATATTTTTTCGCACTATCTGCAAAAACCAAACTTTGAATTAAAGCCAATACGGTTCTCTATTCAACACAGTAGAAATCAAGTCGATATCTAGAAAATAAAACAAGTTATGACCAAAAAGGTAAGCAGTTCTACTACTGCCTCTTTCCGGCCACTTTTTAGTAGAACTGGTTACCTTTTTGGTCATAACTTGCTAAGTTTTCACTATATCGACTTGATTTCTTTTGCGTTGGATAGCTAACCGTATTGGTCTTAATTAGAAATTTTTTTCTGGTGGATAGTGCAAGAAAATTTTTTTATAATTTTTTCAAAAAAAAGCAAAGGGGGTAGTCCATGGTTTTTTTTGGAGAAAAATATTTTTTCGCACTATCTGCAAAAACCAAACTTTGAATTAAAGCCAATACGGTTCTCTATTCAACACAGTAGAAATCAAGTCGATATCTAGAAAATAAAACAAGTTATGACCAAAAAGGTAAGCAGTTCTACTACTGCCTCTTTCCGGCCACTTTTTAGTAGAACTGGTTACCTTTTTGGTCATAACTTGCTAAGTTTTCACTATATCGACTTGTTTTCTTTTGCGTTGGATAGCTAACCGTATTGGTCTTAATTAGAAATTTTTTTCTGGTGGATAGTACAAGAAAATTTTTTTATAATTTTTTCAAAAAAAAGCAAAGGGGGTAGTCCATGGTTTTTTTTTGAGAAAAATATTTTTTCGCACTATCTGCAAAAACCAAACTTTGAATTAAAGCCAATACGGTTCTCTATTCAACACAGTAGAAATCAAGTCGATATCTAGAAAATAAAACAAGTTATGACCAAAAAGGTAAGCAGTTCTACTACTGCCTCTTTCCGGCCACTTTTTAGTAGAACTGGTTACCTTTTTGGTCATAACTTGCTAAGTTTTCACTATATCGACTTGTTTTCTTTTGCGTTGGATAGCTAACCGTATTGGTCTTAATTAGAAATTTTTTTCTGGTGGATAGTACAAGAAAATTTTTTTATAATTTTTTCAAAAAAAAGCAAAGGGGGTAGTCCATGGTTTTTTTTTGAGAAAAATATTTTTTCGCACTATCTGCAAAAACCAAACTTTGAATTAAAGCCAATACGGTTCTCTATTCAACACAGTAGAAATCAAGTCGATATCTAGAAAATAAAACAAGTTATGACCAAAAAGGTAAGCAGTTCTACTACTGCCTCTTTCCGGCCACTTTTTAGTAGAACTGGTTACCTTTTTGGTCATAACTTGCTAAGTTTTCACTATATCGACTTGTTTTCTTTTGCGTTGGATAGCTAACCGTATTGGTCTTAATTAGAAATTTTTTTCTGGTGGATAGTACAAGAAAATTTTTTTATAATTTTTTCAAAAAAAAGCAAAGGGGGTAGTCCATGGTTTTTTTTTGAGAAAAATATTTTTTCGCACTATCTGCAAAAACCAAACTTTGAATTAAAGCCAATACGGTTCTCTATTCAACACAGTAGAAATCAAGTCGATATCTAGAAAATAAAACAAGTTATGACCAAAAAGGTAAGCAGTTCTACTACTGCCTCTTTCCGGCCACTTTTTAGTAGAACTGGTTACCTTTTTGGTCATAACTTGCTAAGTTTTCACTATATCGACTTGATTTCTTTTGCGTTGGATAGCTAACCGTATTGGTCTTAATTAGAAATTTTTTTCTGGTGGATAGTGCAAGAAACGTTTTTTTATAATTTTTTCAAAAAAAAGCAAAGGGGGTAGTCAATGGTTTTTTTTGGAGAAAAATATTTTTTTCGCACTATCTGCAAAAACCAAACTTTGAATTAAAGCCAATACGGTTCTCTATCCAACACAGTAGAAATCAAGTCGATATCTAGAAAATTAAACAAGTTATGATCAAAAAGGTAAGCAGTTCTACTACTGCCTCTTTCCGGCCACTTTTTAGTAGAACTGGTTACCTTTTTGGTCATAACTTGCTAAGTTTTCAGTATATCGACTTGATTTCTTTTGCGTTGGATAGCTAACCGTATTGGCCTTAATTAGAAATTTTTTTCTGGTGGATAGTGCAAGAAACGTTTTTTTATAATTTTTTCAAAAAAAAGCAAAGGGGGTAGGCAATGGTTTTTTTTGGAGAAAAATATTTTTTCGCACTATCTGCAAAAACCAAACTTTGAATTAAAGCCAATACGGTTCTCTATTCAACACAGTAGAAATCAAGTCGATATCTAGAAAATAAAACAAGTTATGACCAAAAAGGTAAGCAGTTCTACTACTGCCTCTTTCCGGCCACTTTTTAGTAGAACTGGTTACCTTTTTGGTCATAACTTGCTAAGTTTTCACTATATCGACTTGATTTCTTTTGCGTTGGATAGCTAACCGTATTGTTCTTAATTAGAAATTTTTTTCTGGTGGATAGTGCAAGAAAATTTTTTTATAATTTTTTCAAAAAAAAGCAAAGGGGGTAGTCCATGGTTTTTTTTGGAGAAAAATATTTTTTCGCACTATCTGCAAAAACCAAACTTTGAATTAAAGCCAATACGGTTCTCTATTCAACACAGTAGAAATCAAGTCGATATCTAGAAAATAAAACAAGTTATGACCAAAAAGGTAAGCAGTTCTACTACTGCCTCTTTCCGGCCACTTTTTAGTAGAACTGGTTACCTTTTTGGTCATAACTTGCTAAGTTTTCACTATATCGACTTGTTTTCTTTTGCGTTGGATAGCTAACCGTATTGGTCTTAATTAGAAATTTTTTTCTGGTGGATAGTACAAGAAAATTTTTTTATAATTTTTTCAAAAAAAAGCAAAGGGGGTAGTCCATGGTTTTTTTTTGAGAAAAATATTTTTTCGCACTATCTGCAAAAACCAAACTTTGAATTAAAGCCAATACGGTTCTCTATTCAACACAGTAGAAATCAAGTCGATATCTAGAAAATAAAACAAGTTATGACCAAAAAGGTAAGCAGTTCTACTACTGCCTCTTTCCGGCCACTTTTTAGTAGAACTGGTTACCTTTTTGGTCATAACTTGCTAAGTTTTCACTATATCGACTTGTTTTCTTTTGCGTTGGATAGCTAACCGTATTGGTCTTAATTAGAAATTTTTTTCTGGTGGATAGTACAAGAAAATTTTTTTATAATTTTTTCAAAAAAAAGCAAAGGGGGTAGTCCATGGTTTTTTTTTGAGAAAAATATTTTTTCGCACTATCTGCAAAAACCAAACTTTGAATTAAAGCCAATACGGTTCTCTATTCAACACAGTAGAAATCAAGTCGATATCTAGAAAATAAAACAAGTTATGACCAAAAAGGTAAGCAGTTCTACTACTGCCTCTTTCCGGCCACTTTTTAGTAGAACTGGTTACCTTTTTGGTCATAACTTGCTAAGTTTTCACTATATCGACTTGTTTTCTTTTGCGTTGGATAGCTAACCGTATTGGTCTTAATTAGAAATTTTTTTCTGGTGGATAGTACAAGAAAATTTTTTTATAATTTTTTCAAAAAAAAGCAAAGGGGGTAGTCCATGGTTTTTTTTTGAGAAAAATATTTTTTCGCACTATCTGCAAAAACCAAACTTTGAATTAAAGCCAATACGGTTCTCTATTCAACACAGTAGAAATCAAGTCGATATCTAGAAAATAAAACAAGTTATGACCAAAAAGGTAAGCAGTTCTACTACTGCCTCTTTCCGGCCACTTTTTAGTAGAACTGGTTACCTTTTTGGTCATAACTTGCTAAGTTTTCACTATATCGACTTGATTTCTTTTGCGTTGGATAGCTAACCGTATTGGTCTTAATTAGAAATTTTTTTCTGGTGGATAGTGCAAGAAACGTTTTTTTATAATTTTTTCAAAAAAAAGCAAAGGGGGTAGTCAATGGTTTTTTTTGGAGAAAAATATTTTTTTCGCACTATCTGCAAAAACCAAACTTTGAATTAAAGCCAATACGGTTCTCTATCCAACACAGTAGAAATCAAGTCGATATCTAGAAAATTAAACAAGTTATGATCAAAAAGGTAAGCAGTTCTACTACTGCCTCTTTCCGGCCACTTTTTAGTAGAACTGGTTACCTTTTTGGTCATAACTTGCTAAGTTTTCACTATATCGACTTGTTTTCTTTTGCGTTGGATAGCTAACCGTATTGGTCTTAATTAGAAATTTTTTTCTGGGGGATAGTGCAAGAAAATTTTTTTATAATTTTTTCAAAAAAAAGCAAAGGGGGTAGTCCATGGTTTTTTTTGGAGAAAAATATTTTTTCGCACTATCTGCAAAAACCAAACTTTGAATTAAAGCCAATACGGTTCTCTATTCAACACAGTAGAAATCAAGTCGATATCTAGAAAATAAAACAAGTTATGACCAAAAAGGTAAGCAGTTCTACTACTGCCTCTTTCCGGCCACTTTTTAGTAGAACTGGTTACCTTTTTGGTCATAACTTGCTAAGTTTTCACTATATCGACTTGTTTTCTTTTGCGTTGGATAGCTAACCGTATTGGTCTTAATTAGAAATTTTTTTCTGGTGGATAGTACAAGAAAATTTTTTTATAATTTTTTCAAAAAAAAGCAAAGGGGGTAGTCCATGGTTTTTTTTTGAGAAAAATATTTTTTCGCACTATCTGCAAAAACCAAACTTTGAATTAAAGCCAATACGGTTCTCTATTCAACACAGTAGAAATCAAGTCGATATCTAGAAAATAAAACAAGTTATGACCAAAAAGGTAAGCAGTTCTACTACTGCCTCTTTCCGGCCACTTTTTAGTAGAACTGGTTACCTTTTTGGTCATAACTTGCTAAGTTTTCACTATATCGACTTGTTTTCTTTTGCGTTGGATAGCTAACCGTATTGGTCTTAATTAGAAATTTTTTTCTGGTGGATAGTACAAGAAAATTTTTTTATAATTTTTTCAAAAAAAAGCAAAGGGGGTAGTCCATGGTTTTTTTTTGAGAAAAATATTTTTTCGCACTATCTGCAAAAACCAAACTTTGAATTAAAGCCAATACGGTTCTCTATTCAACACAGTAGAAATCAAGTCGATATCTAGAAAATAAAACAAGTTATGACCAAAAAGGTAAGCAGTTCTACTACTGCCTCTTTCCGGCCACTTTTTAGTAGAACTGGTTACCTTTTTGGTCATAACTTGCTAAGTTTTCACTATATCGACTTGTTTTCTTTTGCGTTGGATAGCTAACCGTATTGGTCTTAATTAGAAATTTTTTTCTGGTGGATAGTACAAGAAAATTTTTTTATAATTTTTTCAAAAAAAAGCAAAGGGGGTAGTCCATGGTTTTTTTTTGAGAAAAATATTTTTTCGCACTATCTGCAAAAACCAAACTTTGAATTAAAGCCAATACGGTTCTCTATTCAACACAGTAGAAATCAAGTCGATATCTAGAAAATAAAACAAGTTATGACCAAAAAGGTAAGCAGTTCTACTACTGCCTCTTTCCGGCCACTTTTTAGTAGAACTGGTTACCTTTTTGGTCATAACTTGCTAAGTTTTCACTATATCGACTTGTTTTCTTTTGCGTTGGATAGCTAACCGTATTGGTCTTAATTAGAAATTTTTTTCTGGTGGATAGTACAAGAAAATTTTTTTATAATTTTTTCAAAAAAAAGCAAAGGGGGTAGTCCATGGTTTTTTTTTGAGAAAAATATTTTTTCGCACTATCTGCAAAAACCAAACTTTGAATTAAAGCCAATACGGTTCTCTATTCAACACAGTAGAAATCAAGTCGATATCTAGAAAATAAAACAAGTTATGACCAAAAAGGTAAGCAGTTCTACTACTGCCTCTTTCCGGCCACTTTTTAGTAGAACTGGTTACCTTTTTGGTCATAACTTGCTAAGTTTTCACTATATCGACTTGATTTCTTTTGCGTTGGATAGCTAACCGTATTGGTTTTAATTAGAAATTTTTTTCTGGTGGATAGTGCAAGAAACGTTTTTTTATAATTTTTTCAAAAAAAAGCAAACTGGGTAGTCCATGGTTTTTTTTTTTGAGAAAAATATTTTTTCGCACTATCTGCAAAAACCAAACTTTGAATTAAAGCCAATACGGTTCTCTATTCAACACAGTAGAAATCAAGTCGATATCTAGAAAATAAAACAAGTTATGACCAAAAAGGTAAGCAGTTCTACTACTGCCTCTTTCCGGCCACTTTTTAGTAGAACTGGTTACCTTTTTGGTCATAACTTGCTAAGTTTTCAGTATATCGACTTGATTTCTTTTGCGTTGGATAGCTAACCGTATTGGCCTTAATTAGAAATTTTTTTCTGGTGGATAGTGCAAGAAACGTTTTTTTATAATTTTTTCAAAAAAAAGCAAAGGGGGTAGGCAATGGTTTTTTTTGGAGAAAAATATTTTTTCGCACTATCTGCAAAAACCAAACTTTGAATTAAAGCCAATACGGTTCTCTATTCAACACAGTAGAAATCAAGTCGATATCTAGAAAATAAAACAAGTTATGACCAAAAAGGTAAGCAGTTCTACTACTGCCTCTTTCCGGCCACTTTTTAGTAGAACTGGTTACCTTTTTGGTCATAACTTGCTAAGTTTTCACTATATCGACTTGATTTCTTTTGCGTTGGATAGCTAACCGTATTGGTCTTAATTAGAAATTTTTTTCTGGTGGATAGTGCAAGAAAATTTTTTTATAATTTTTTCAAAAAAAAGCAAAGGGGGTAGTCCATGGTTTTTTTTGGAGAAAAATATTTTTTCGCACTATCTGCAAAAACCAAACTTTGAATTAAAGCCAATACGGTTCTCTATTCAACACAGTAGAAATCAAGTCGATATCTAGAAAATAAAACAAGTTATGACCAAAAAGGTAAGCAGTTCTACTACTGCCTCTTTCCGGCCACTTTTTAGTAGAACTGGTTACCTTTTTGGTCATAACTTGCTAAGTTTTCAGTATATCGACTTGATTTCTTTTGCGTTGGATAGCTAACCGTATTGGCCTTAATTAGAAATTTTTTTCTGGTGGATAGTGCAAGAAACGTTTTTTTATAATTTTTTCAAAAAAAAGCAAAGGGGGTAGGCAATGGTTTTTTTTGGAGAAAAATATTTTTTCGCACTATCTGCAAAAACCAAACTTTGAATTAAAGCCAATACGGTTCTCTATTCAACACAGTAGAAATCAAGTCGATATCTAGAAAATAAAACAAGTTATGACCAAAAAGGTAAGCAGTTCTACTACTGCCTCTTTCCGGCCACTTTTTAGTAGAACTGGTTACCTTTTTGGTCATAACTTGCTAAGTTTTCACTATATCGACTTGATTTCTTTTGCGTTGGATAGCTAACCGTATTGGTCTTAATTAGAAATTTTTTTCTGGTGGATAGTGCAAGAAAATTTTTTTATAATTTTTTCAAAAAAAAGCAAAGGGGGTAGTCCATGGTTTTTTTTGGAGAAAAATATTTTTTCGCACTATCTGCAAAAACCAAACTTTGAATTAAAGCCAATACGGTTCTCTATTCAACACAGTAGAAATCAAGTCGATATCTAGAAAATAAAACAAGTTATGACCAAAAAGGTAAGCAGTTCTACTACTGCCTCTTTCCGGCCACTTTTTAGTAGAACTGGTTACCTTTTTGGTCATAACTTGCTAAGTTTTCACTATATCGACTTGTTTTCTTTTGCGTTGGATAGCTAACCGTATTGGTCTTAATTAGAAATTTTTTTCTGGTGGATAGTACAAGAAAATTTTTTTATAATTTTTTCAAAAAAAAGCAAAGGGGGTAGTCCATGGTTTTTTTTTGAGAAAAATATTTTTTCGCACTATCTGCAAAAACCAAACTTTGAATTAAAGCCAATACGGTTCTCTATTCAACACAGTAGAAATCAAGTCGATATCTAGAAAATAAAACAAGTTATGACCAAAAAGGTAAGCAGTTCTACTACTGCCTCTTTCCGGCCACTTTTTAGTAGAACTGGTTACCTTTTTGGTCATAACTTGCTAAGTTTTCACTATATCGACTTGTTTTCTTTTGCGTTGGATAGCTAACCGTATTGGTCTTAATTAGAAATTTTTTTCTGGTGGATAGTACAAGAAAATTTTTTTATAATTTTTTCAAAAAAAAGCAAAGGGGGTAGTCCATGGTTTTTTTTTGAGAAAAATATTTTTTCGCACTATCTGCAAAAACCAAACTTTGAATTAAAGCCAATACGGTTCTCTATTCAACACAGTAGAAATCAAGTCGATATCTAGAAAATAAAACAAGTTATGACCAAAAAGGTAAGCAGTTCTACTACTGCCTCTTTCCGGCCACTTTTTAGTAGAACTGGTTACCTTTTTGGTCATAACTTGCTAAGTTTTCACTATATCGACTTGTTTTCTTTTGCGTTGGATAGCTAACCGTATTGGTCTTAATTAGAAATTTTTTTCTGGTGGATAGTACAAGAAAATTTTTTTATAATTTTTTCAAAAAAAAGCAAAGGGGGTAGTCCATGGTTTTTTTTTGAGAAAAATATTTTTTCGCACTATCTGCAAAAACCAAACTTTGAATTAAAGCCAATACGGTTCTCTATTCAACACAGTAGAAATCAAGTCGATATCTAGAAAATAAAACAAGTTATGACCAAAAAGGTAAGCAGTTCTACTACTGCCTCTTTCCGGCCACTTTTTAGTAGAACTGGTTACCTTTTTGGTCATAACTTGCTAAGTTTTCACTATATCGACTTGATTTCTTTTGCGTTGGATAGCTAACCGTATTGGTCTTAATTAGAAATTTTTTTCTGGTGGATAGTGCAAGAAACGTTTTTTTATAATTTTTTCAAAAAAAAGCAAAGGGGGTAGTCAATGGTTTTTTTTGGAGAAAAATATTTTTTTCGCACTATCTGCAAAAACCAAACTTTGAATTAAATCCAATACGGTTCTCTATCCAACACAGTAGAAATCAAGTCGATATCTAGAAAATTAAACAAGTTATGATCAAAAAGGTAAGCAGTTCTACTACTGCCTCTTTCCGGCCACTTTTTAGTAGAACTGGTTACCTTTTTGGTCATAACTTGCTAAGTTTTCACTATATCGACTTGTTTTCTTTTGCGTTGGATAGCTAACCGTATTGGTCTTAATTAGAAATTTTTTTCTGGGGGATAGTGCAAGAAAATTTTTTTATAATTTTTTCAAAAAAAAGCAAACTGGGTAGTCCATGGTTTTTTTTTTTGAGAAAAATATTTTTTCGCACTATCTGCAAAAACCAAACTTTGAATTAAAGCCAATACGGTTCTCTATCCAACACAGTAGAAATCAAGTCGATATCTAGAAAATAAAACAAGTTATGACCAAAAAGGTAAGCAGTTCTACTACTGCCTCTTTCCGGCCACTTTTTAGTAGAACTGGTTACCTTTTTGGTCATAACTTGCTAAGTTTTCACTATATCGACTTGATTTCTTTTGCGTTGGATAGCTAACCGTATTGGTCTTAATTAGAAATTTTTTTCTGGTGGATAGTGCAAGAAAATTTTTTTATAATTTTTTCAAAAAAAAGCAAAGGGGGTAGTCCATGGTTTTTTTTGGAGAAAAATATTTTTTCGCACTATCTGCAAAAACCAAACTTTGAATTAAAGCCAATACGGTTCTCTATTCAACACAGTAGAAATCAAGTCGATATCTAGAAAATAAAACAAGTTATGACCAAAAAGGTAAGCAGTTCTACTACTGCCTCTTTCCGGCCACTTTTTAGTAGAACTGGTTACCTTTTTGGTCATAACTTGCTAAGTTTTCACTATATCGACTTGTTTTCTTTTGCGTTGGATAGCTAACCGTATTGGTCTTAATTAGAAATTTTTTTCTGGTGGATAGTACAAGAAAATTTTTTTATAATTTTTTCAAAAAAAAGCAAAGGGGGTAGTCCATGGTTTTTTTTTGAGAAAAATATTTTTTCGCACTATCTGCAAAAACCAAACTTTGAATTAAAGCCAATACGGTTCTCTATTCAACACAGTAGAAATCAAGTCGATATCTAGAAAATAAAACAAGTTATGACCAAAAAGGTAAGCAGTTCTACTACTGCCTCTTTCCGGCCACTTTTTAGTAGAACTGGTTACCTTTTTGGTCATAACTTGCTAAGTTTTCACTATATCGACTTGTTTTCTTTTGCGTTGGATAGCTAACCGTATTGGTCTTAATTAGAAATTTTTTTCTGGTGGATAGTACAAGAAAATTTTTTTATAATTTTTTCAAAAAAAAGCAAAGGGGGTAGTCCATGGTTTTTTTTTGAGAAAAATATTTTTTCGCACTATCTGCAAAAACCAAACTTTGAATTAAAGCCAATACGGTTCTCTATTCAACACAGTAGAAATCAAGTCGATATCTAGAAAATAAAACAAGTTATGACCAAAAAGGTAAGCAGTTCTACTACTGCCTCTTTCCGGCCACTTTTTAGTAGAACTGGTTACCTTTTTGGTCATAACTTGCTAAGTTTTCACTATATCGACTTGTTTTCTTTTGCGTTGGATAGCTAACCGTATTGGTCTTAATTAGAAATTTTTTTCTGGGGGATAGTGCAAGAAAATTTTTTTATAATTTTTTCAAAAAAAAGCAAACTGGGTAGTCCATGGTTTTTTTTTTTGAGAAAAATATTTTTTCGCACTATCTGCAAAAACCAAACTTTGAATTAAAGCCAATACGGTTCTCTATCCAACACAGTAGAAATCAAGTCGATATCTAGAAAATAAAACAAGTTATGACCAAAAAGGTAAGCAGTTCTACTACTGCCTCTTTCCGGCCACTTTTTAGTAGAACTGGTTACCTTTTTGGTCATAACTTGCTAAGTTTTCACTATATCGACTTGATTTTTTTTTGCGTTGGATAGCTAACCGTATTGGTCTTAATTAGAAATTTTTTTCTGGTGGATAGTGCAAGAAAATTTTTTTATAATTTTTTCAAAAAAAAGCAAAGGGGGTAGTCCATGGTTTTTTTTGGAGAAAAATATTTTTTCGCACTATCTGCAAAAACCAAACTTTGAATTAAAGCCAATACGGTTCTCTATTCAACACAGTAGAAATCAAGTCGATATCTAGAAAATAAAACAAGTTATGACCAAAAAGGTAAGCAGTTCTACTACTGCCTCTTTCCGGCCACTTTTTAGTAGAACTGGTTACCTTTTTGGTCATAACTTGCTAAGTTTTCACTATATCGACTTGTTTTCTTTTGCGTTGGATAGCTAACCGTATTGGTCTTAATTAGAAATTTTTTTCTGGTGGATAGTACAAGAAAATTTTTTTATAATTTTTTCAAAAAAAAGCAAAGGGGGTAGTCCATGGTTTTTTTTTGAGAAAAATATTTTTTCGCACTATCTGCAAAAACCAAACTTTGAATTAAAGCCAATACGGTTCTCTATTCAACACAGTAGAAATCAAGTCGATATCTAGAAAATAAAACAAGTTATGACCAAAAAGGTAAGCAGTTCTACTACTGCCTCTTTCCGGCCACTTTTTAGTAGAACTGGTTACCTTTTTGGTCATAACTTGCTAAGTTTTCACTATATCGACTTGTTTTCTTTTGCGTTGGATAGCTAACCGTATTGGTCTTAATTAGAAATTTTTTTCTGGTGGATAGTACAAGAAAATTTTTTTATAATTTTTTCAAAAAAAAAGCAAAGGGGGTAGTCCATGGTTTTTTTTTGAGAAAAATATTTTTTCGCACTATCTGCAAAAACCAAACTTTGAATTAAAGCCAATACGGTTCTCTATTCAACACAGTAGAAATCAAGTCGATATCTAGAAAATAAAACAAGTTATGACCAAAAAGGTAAGCAGTTCTACTACTGCCTCTTTCCGGCCACTTTTTAGTAGAACTGGTTACCTTTTTGGTCATAACTTGCTAAGTTTTCACTATATCGACTTGATTTCTTTTGCGTTGGATAGCTAACCGTATTGGTCTTAATTAGAAATTTTTTTCTGGTGGATAGTGCAAGAAACGTTTTTTTATAATTTTTTCAAAAAAAAGCAAAGGGGGTAGTCCATGGTTTTTTTTTGAGAAAAATATTTTTTCGCACTATCTGCAAAAACCAAACTTTGAATTAAAGCCAATACGGTTCTCTATTCAACACAGTAGAAATCAAGTCGATATCTAGAAAATAAAACAAGTTATGACCAAAAAGTTAAGCAGTTCTACTACTGCCTCTTTCCGGCCACTTTTTAGTAGAACTGGTTACCTTTTTGGTCATAACTTGCTAAGTTTTCACTATATCGACTTGATTTCTTTTGCGTTGGATAGCTAACCGTATTGGTCTTAATTAGAAATTTTTTTCTGGCGGATAGTGCAAGAAAATTTTTTTATAATTTTTTCAAAAAAAAGCAAAGGGGGTAGTCCATGGTTTTTTTTGGAGAAAAATATTTTTTTCGCACTATCTGCAAAAACCAAACTTTGAATTAAAGCCAATACGGTTCTCTATCCAACACAGTAGAAATCAAGTCGATATCTAGAAAATAAAACAAGTTATGACCAAAAAGGTAAGCAGTTCTACTACTGCCTCTTTCCGGCCACTTTTTAGTAGAACTGGTTACCTTTTTGGTCATAACTTGCTAAGTTTTCACTATATCGACTTGTTTTCTTTTGCGTTGGATAGCTAACCGTATTGGTCTTAATTAGAAATTTTTTTCTGGTGGATAGTGCAAGAAAATTTTTTTATAATTTTTTCAAAAAAAAGCAAAGGGGGTAGTCCATGGTTTTTTTTGGAGAAAAATATTTTTTCGCACTATCTGCAAAAACCAAACTTTGAATTAAAGCCAATACGGTTCTCTATCCAACACAGTAGAAATCAAGTCGATATCTAGAAAATAAAATAAGTTATGACCAAAAAGGTAAGCAGTTCTACTACTGCCTCTTTCCGGCCACTTTTTAGTAGAACTGGTTACCTTTTTGGTCATAACTTGCTAAGTTTTCACTATATCGACTTGATTTCTTTTGCGTTGGATAGCTAACCGTATTGGTCTTAAGTAGAAATTTTTTTCTGGTGGATAGTGCAAGAAAATTTTTTTATAATTTTTTCAAAAAAAAGCAAAGGGGGTAGTCCATGGTTTTTTTTGGAGAAAAATATTTTTTTCGCACTATCTGCAAAAACCAAACTTTAAATTAAAGCCAATACGGTTCTCTATCCAACACAGTAGAAATCAAGTCGATATCTAGAAAATAAAACAAGTTATGACCAAAAAGGTAAGCAGTTCTACTACTGCCTCTTTCCGGCCACTTTTTAGTAGAACTGGTTACCTTTTTGGTCATAACTTGCTAAGTTTTCACTATATCGACTTGATTTCTTTTGCGTTGGATAGCTAACCGTATTGGTCTTAATTAGAAATTTTTTTCTGGTGGATAGTGCAAGAAAATTTTTTTATAATTTTTTCAAAAAAAAGCAAAGGGGGTAGTCCATTGTTTTTTTGGGGGAAAAATATTTTTTTCGCACTATCTGCAAAAACCAAACTTTGAATTAAAGCCAATACGGTTCTCTATCCAACACAGTAGAAATCAAGTCGATATCTAGAAAATAAAACAAGTTATGACCAAAAAGGTAAGCAGTTCTACTACTGCCTCTTTCCGACCACTTTTTAATAGAACTGGTTACCTTTTTGGTCATAACTTGCTAAGTTTTCACTATATCGACTTGATTTCTTTTGCGTTGGATAGCTAACCGTATTGGTCTTAATTAGAAATTTTTTTCTGGCGGATAGTGCAAGAAAATTTTTTTATAATTTTTTCAAAAAAAAGCAAAGGGGGTAGTCCATGGTTTTTTTTGGAGAAAAATATTTTTTTCGCACTATCTGCAAAAACCAAACTTTGAATTAAAGCCAATACGGTTCTCTATCCAACACAGTGGAAATCAAGTCGATATCTAGAAAATAAAACAAGTTATGACCAAAAAGGTAAGCAGTTCTACTACTGCCTCTTTCCGGCCACTTTTTAGTAGAACTGGTTACCTTTTTGGTCATAACTTGCTAAGTTTTCACTATATCGACTTGATTTCTTTTGCGTTGGATAGCTAACCGTATTGGTCTTAAGTAGAAATTTTTTTCTGGTGGATAGTGCAAGAAAATTTTTTTATAATTTTTTCAAAAAAAAGCAAAGGGGGTAGTCCATGGTTTTTTTTTGGAGAAAAATATTTTTTTCGCAAAAACCAAACCAAACCAAACTTTGAATTAAAGCCAATACGGTTCTCTATCCAACACAGTAGAAATCAGGTCGATATCTTGAAAATAAAACAAGTTATGACCAAAAAGGTAAGCAGTTCTACTACTGCCTCTTTCCGGCCACTTTTTAATAGAACTGGTTACCTTTTTGGTCATAACTTGCTAAGTTTTCACTATATCGACTTGATTTCTTTTGCGTTGGATAGCTAACCGTATTGGTCTTAATTAGAAATTTTTTTCTGGCGGATAGTGCAAAAAAATTTTTTTATAATTTTTTCAAAAAAAAGCAAAGGGGGTAGTCCATGGTTTTTTTTGGAGAAAAATATTTTTTTCGCACTATCTGCAAAAACCAAACTTTGAATTAAAGCCAATACGGTTCTCTATCCAACGCAGTAGAAATCAAGTCCATATCTAGAAAATAAAACAAGTTATGACCAAAAAGTTAAGCAGTTCTACTACTGCCTCTTTCCGGCCACTTTTTAATAGAACTGGTTACCTTTTTGGTTATAACTTGCTAAGTTTTCACTATATCGACTTGATTTCTTTTGCGTTGGATAGCTAACCGTATTGGTCTTAATTAAAAATTTTTTTCTGGTGGATAGTGCAAGAAAATTTTTTTATAATTTATAAAAAAAAAGCAAAGGGGGTAGTCCATGGTTTTTTTTGGAGAAAAATATTTTTTCGCACTATCTGCAAAAACCAAACTTTGAATTAAAGCCAATACGGTTCTCTATTCAACACAGTAGAAATCAAGTCGATATCTAGAAAATAAAACAAGTTATGACCAAAAAGGTAAGCAGTTCTACTACTGCCTCTTTCCGGCCACTTTTTAGTAGAACTGGTTACCTTTTTGGTCATAACTTGCTAAGTTTTCACTATATCGACTTGATTTCTTTTGCGTTGGATAGCTAACCGTATTGGTCTTAAGTAGAAATTTTTTTCTGGTGGATAGTGCAAGAAATATTTTTTATAATTTTTTCAAAAAAAAGCAAAGGGGGTAGTCCATGGTTTTTTTTTGGAGAAAAATATTTTTTTCGCACTATCTGCAAAAACCAAACTTTGAATTAAAGCCAATACGGTTCTCTATCCAACGCAGTAGAAATCAAGTCCATATCTAGAAAATAAAACAAGTTATGACCAAAAAGGTAAGCAGTTCTACTACTGCCTCTTTCCGGCCACTTTTTAGTAGAACTGGTTACCTTTTTGGTTATAACTTGCTAAGTTTTCACTATATCGACTTGATTTCTTTTGCGTTGGATAGCTAACCGTATTGGTCTTAATTAGAAATTTTTTTCTGGTGGATAGTGCAAGAAAATTTTTTTATAATTTTTAAAAAAAAAAAGCAAAGGGGGTAGTCCATGGTTTTTTTTTGGAGAAAAATATTTTTTTCGCACTATCTGCAAAAACCAAACTTTGAATTAAAGCCAATACGGTTCTCTATCCAACGCAGTAGAAATCAAGTCCATATCTAGAAAATAGAACAAGTTATGACCAAAAAGGTAAGCAGTTCTACTACTGCCTCTTTCCGGCCACTTTTTAATAGAACTGGTTACCTTTTTGGTTATAACTTGCTAAGTTTTCACTATATCGACTTGATTTCTTTTGCGTTAGATAGCTAACCGTATTGGTCTTAATTAGAAATTTTTTTCTGGTGGATAGTGCAAGAAAATTTTTTTATAATTTTTTCAAAAAAAAGCAAAGGGGGTAGTCCATGGTTTTTTTTTGGAGAAAAATATTTTTTTCGCACTATCTGCAAAAACCAAACTTTGAATTAAAGCCAATACGGTTCTCTATCCAACGCAGTAGAAATCAAGTCCATATCTAGAAAATAGAACAAGGTATGACCAAAAAGGTAAGCAGTTCTACTACTGCCTCTTTCCGGCCACTTTTTAGTAGAACTGGTTACCTTTTCGGTCATAACTTGCTAAGTTTTCACTATATCGACTTGATTTCTTTTGCGTTGGATAGCTAACCGTATTGGTCTTAATTAGAAATTTTTTTCTGGTGGATAGTGCAAGAAATTTTTTTATAATTTTTTCAAAAAAAAAGCAAAGGGGGTAGTCCATGGTTTTTTTATGGAGAAAAATATTTTTTTCGCACTATCTGCAAAAACCAAACTTTGAATTAAAGCCAATACGGTTCTCTATCCAACACAGTAGAAATCAAGTCGATATCTAGAAAATAAAACAAGTTATGACCAAAAAGGTAAGCAGTTCTACTACTGCCTCTTTCCGGCCACTTTTTAATAGAACTGGTTACCTTTTTGGTTATAACTTGCTAAGTTTTCACTATATCGACTTGATTTCTTTTGCGTTGGATAGCTAACCGTATTAGTCTTAATTAGAAATTTTTTTCTGGTGGATAGTGCAAGAAATTTTTTTTATAATTTTTTAAAAAAAAAGCAAAGGGGGTAGTCCATGGTTTTTTTATGGAGAAAAATATTTTTTTCGCACTATCTGCAAAAACCAAACTTTGAATTAAAGCCAATACGGTTCTCTATCCAACACAGTAGAAATCAAGTCGATATCTAGAAAATAAAACAAGTTATGACCAAAAAGGTAAGCAGTTCTACTACTGCCTCTTTCCGGCCACTTTTTAGTAGAACTGGTTACCTTTTTGGTCATAACTTGCTAAGTTTTCACTATATCGACTTGATTTCTTTTGCGTTGGATAGCTAACCGTATTGGTCTTAAGTAGAAATTTTTTTCTGGTGGATAGTGCAAGAAATTTTTTTTATAATTTTTTCAAAAAAAAGCAAAGGGGGTAGTCCATGGTTTTTTTTTGGAGAAAAATATTTTTTTCGCACTATCTGCAAAAACCAAACTTTGAATTAAAGCCAATACGGTTCTCTATCCAACGCAGTAGAAATCAAGTCCATATCTAGAAAATAAAACAAGTTATGACCAAAAAGGTAAGCAGTTCTACTACTGCCTCTTTCCGGCCACTTTTAAATAGAACTGGTTACCTTTTTGGTTATAACTTGCTAAGTTTTCACTATATCGACTTGATTTCTTTTGCGTTGGATAGCTAACCGTATTGGTCTTAATTAGAAATTTTTTTCTGGTGGATAGTGCAAGAAAATTTTTTTATAATTTTTTAAAAAAAAAGCAAAGGGGGTAGTCCATGGTTTTTTTTTGGAGAAAAATATTTTTTTCGCACTATCTGCAAAAACCAAACTTTGAATTAAAGCCAATACGGTTCTCTATTCAACACAGTAGAAATCAAGTCGATATCTAGAAAATAAAACAAGTTATGACCAAAAAGGTAAGCAGTTCTACTACTGCCTCTTTCCGGCCACTTTTTAATAGAACTGGTTACCTTTTTGGTCATAACTTGCTAAGTTTTCACTATATCGACTTGATTTCTTTTCCGTTGGATAGCTAACCGTATTGGTCTTAATTAGAAATTTTTTTCTGGTGGATAGTGCAAAAAATTTTTTTTATAATTTTTTCAAAAAAAAGCAAAATGGGTAGTCCATGGTTTTTTTTGGAGAAAAATATTTTTTTCGCACTATCTGCAAAAACCAAACTTTAAATTAAAGCCAATACGGTTCTCTATCCAACACAGTAGAAATCAAGTCGATATCTAGAAAATAAAACAAGTTATGACCAAAAAGGTAAGCAGTTCTACTACTGCCTCTTTCCGGCCACTTTTTAATAGAACTGGTTACCTTTTTGGTCATAACTTGCTAAGTTTTCACTATATCGACTTGATTTCTTTTGCGTTGGATAGCTAACCGTATTGGTCTTAATTAGAAATTTTTTTCTGGTGGATAGTGCAAGAAAATTTTTTTATAATTTTTTTAAAAAAAAGCAAAGGGGGTAGTCCATGGTTTTTTTTTGGAGAAAAATATTTTTTTTGCACTATCTGCAAAAACCAAACTTTGAATTAAAGCCAATACGGTTCTCTATCCAACGCAGTAGAAATCAAGTCCATATCTAGAAAATAAAACAAGTTATGACCAAAAAGGTAAGCAGTTCTACTACTGCCTCTTTCCGGCCACTTTTAAATAGAACTGGTTACCTTTTTGGTTATAACTTGCTAAGTTTTCACTATATCGACTTGATTTCTTTTGCGTTGGATAGCTAACCGTATTGGTCTTAATTAGAAATTTTTTTCTGGTGGATAGTGCAAGAAAATTTTTTTATAATTTTTTAAAAAAAAAGCAAAGGGGGTAGTCCATGGTTTTTTTTTGGAGAAAAATATTTTTTTCGCACTATCTGCAAAAACCAAACTTTGAATTAAAGCCAATACGGTTCTCTATTCAACACAGTAGAAATCAAGTCGATATCTAGAAAATAAAACAAGTTATGACCAAAAAGGTAAGCAGTTCTACTACTGCCTCTTTCCGGCCACTTTTTAATAGAACTGGTTACCTTTTTGGTCATAACTTGCTAAGTTTTCACTATATCGACTTGATTTCTTTTGCGTTGGATAGCTAACCGTATTGGTCTTAATTAGAAATTTTTTTCTGGTGGATAGTGCAAGAAAATTTTTTTATAATTTTTTCAAAAAAAAGCAAAGGGGGTAGTCCATGGTTTTTTTATGGAGAAAAATATTTTTTTCGCACTATCTGCAAAAACCAAACTTTAAATTAAAGCCAATACGGTTCTCTATCCAACACAGTAGAAATCAAGTCGATATCTAGAAAATAAAACAAGTTATGACCAAAAAGGTAAGCAGTTCTACTACTGCCTCTTTCCGACCACTTTTTAATAGAACTGGTTACCTTTTTGGTCATAACTTGCTAAGGTTTCACTATATCGACTTGATTTCTTTTGCGTTGGATAGCTAACCGTATTGGTCTTAATTAGAAATTTTTTTCTGGTGGATAGTGCAAGAAATTTTTTTTATAATTTTTTCAAAAAAAAGCAAAGGGGGTAGTCCATGGTTTTTTTATGGAGAAAAATATTTTTTTCGCACTATCTGCAAAAACCAAACTTTGAATTAAAGCCAATACGGTTCTCTATCCAACACAGTAGAAATCAAGTCGATATCTAGAAAATAAAACAAGTTATGACCAAAAAGGTAAGCAGTTCTACTACTGCCTCTTTCCGGCCACTTTTTAATAGAACTGGTTACCTTTTTGGTCATAACTTGCTAAGGTTTCACTATATCGACTTGATTTCTTTTGCGTTGGATAGCTAACCGTATTGGTCTTAATTAGAAATTTTTTTCTGGTGGATAGTGCAAGAAAATTTTTTTATAATTTTTTCAAAAAAAAGCAAAGGGGGTAGTCCATGGTTTTTTTATGGAGAAAAATATTTTTTTCGCACTATCTGCAAAAACTAAACTTTAAATTAAAGCCAATACGGTTCTCTATCCAACACAGTAGAAATCAAGTCGATATCTAGAAAATAAAACAAGTTATGACCAAAAAGGTAAGCAGTTCTACTACTGCCTCTTTCCGGCCACTTTTTAATAGAACTGGTTACCTTTTTGGTTATAACTTGCTAAGTTTTCACTATATCGACTTGATTTCTTTTGCGTTGGATAGCTAACCGTATTGGTCTTAATTAGAAATTTTTTCTGGTGGATAGTGCAAGAAAATTTTTTTATAATTTTTTCAAAAAAAGCAAAGGGGGTAGTCCATGGTTTTTTTATGGAGAAAAATATTTTTTTCGCAAAAACCAAACCAAACCAAACTTTGAATTAAAGCCAATACGGTTCTCTATTCAACACAGTAGAAATCAAGTCGATATCTAGAAAATAAAACAAGTTATGACCAAAAAGGTAAGCAGTTCTACTACTGCCTCTTTCCGGCCACTTTTTAATAGAACTGGTTATTTTTTTGGTTATAACTTGCTAAGTTTTCACTATATCGACTTGATTTCTTTTGCGTTGGATAGCTAACCGTATTGGTCTTAATTAGAAATTTTTTTCTGGTGGATAGTGCAAGAAAATTTTTTTATAATTTTTTCAAAAAAAAGCAAAGGGGGTAGTCCATGGTTTTTTTATGGAGAAAAATATTTTTTTCGCACTATCTGCAAAAACTAAACTTTAAATTAAAGCCAATACGGTTCTCTATCCAACACAGTAGAAATCAAGTCGATATCTAGAAAATAAAACAAGTTATGACCAAAAAGGTAAGCAGTTCTACTACTGCCTCTTTCCGGCCACTTTTTAATAGAACTGGTTACCTTTTTGGTCATAACTTGCTAAGGTTTCACTATATCGACTTGATTTCTTTTGCGTTGGATAGCTAACCGTATTGGTCTTAATTAGAAATTTTTTTCTGGTGGATAGTGCAAGAAAATTTTTTTATAATTTTTTCAAAAAAAAGCAAAGGGGGTAGTCCATGGTTTTTTTTTGGAGAAAAATATTTTTTTCGCACTATCTGCAAAAACTAAACTTTAAATTAAAGCCAATACGGTTCTCTATCCAACACAGTAGAAATCAAGTCGATATCTAGAAAATAAAACAAGTTATGACCAAAAAGGTAAGCAGTTCTACTACTGCCTCTTTCCGACCACTTTTTAATAGAACTGGTTACCTTTTTGGTCATAACTTGCTAAGTTTTCACTATATCGACTTGATTTCTTTTGCGTTGGATAGCTAACCGTATTGGTCTTAATTAGAAATTTTTTTCTGGTGGATAGTGCAAGAAAATTTTTTTATAATTTTTTCAAAAAAAAGCAAAGGGGGTAGTCCATGGTTTTTTTTGGAGAAAAATATTTTTTTCGCACTATCTGCAAAAACCAAACTTTAAATTAAAGCCAATACGGTTCTCTATCCAACACAGTAGAAATCAAGTCGATATCTAGAAAATAAAACAAGTTATGACCAAAAAGGTAAGCAGTTCTACTACTGCCTCTTTCCGGCCACTTTTTAATAGAAGTGGTTACCTTTTTGGTCATAACTTGCTAAGGTTTCACTATATCGACTTGATTTCTTTTGCGTTGGATAGCTAACCGTATTGGTCTTAATTAGAAATTTTTTTCTGGTGGATAGTGCAAGAAAATTTTTTTATAATTTTTTCAAAAAAAAGCAAAGGGGGTAGTCCATGGTTTTTTTTATGGAGAAAAATATTTTTTTCGCACTATCTGCAAAAACTAAACTTTAAATTAAAGCCAATACGGTTCTCTATCCAACACAGTAGAAATCAAGTCGATATCTAGAAAATAAAACAAGTTATGACCAAAAAGGTAAGCAGTTCTACTACTGCCTCTTTCCGGCCACTTTTTAATAGAACTGGTTACCTTTTTGGTTATAACTTGCTAAGTTTTCACTATATCGACTTGATTTCTTTTGCGTTGGATAGCTAACCGTATTGGTCTTAATTAGAAATTTTTTCTGGTGGATAGTGCAAGAAAATTTTTTTATAATTTTTTCAAAAAAAGCAAAGGGGGTAGTCCATGGTTTTTTTATGGAGAAAAATATTTTTTTCGCAAAAACCAAACCAAACCAAACTTTGAATTAAAGCCAATACGGTTCTCTATTCAACACAGTAGAAATCAAGTCGATATCTAGAAAATAAAACAAGTTATGACCAAAAAGGTAAGCAGTTCTACTACTGCCTCTTTCCGGCCACTTTTTAATAGAACTGGTTACCTTTTTGGTTATAACTTGCTAAGTTTTCACTATATCGACTTGATTTCTTTTGCGTTGGATAGCTAACCGTATTGGTCTTAATTAGAAATTTTTTTCTGGTGGATAGTGCAAGAAAATTTTTTTATAATTTTTTCAAAAAAAAGCAAAGGGGGTAGTCCATGGTTTTTTTATGGAGAAAAATATTTTTTTCGCACTATCTGCAAAAACTAAACTTTAAATTAAAGCCAATACGGTTCTCTATCCAACACAGTAGAAATCAAGTCGATATCTAGAAAATAAAACAAGTTATGACCAAAAAGGTAAGCAGTTCTACTACTGCCTCTTTCCGGCCACTTTTTAATAGAACTGGTTACCTTTTTGGTCATAACTTGCTAAGGTTTCACTATATCAACTTGATTTCTTTTGCGTTGGATAGCTAACCGTATTGGTCTTAATTAGAAATTTTTTTCTGGTGGATAGTGCAAGAAAATTTTTTTATAATTTTTTCAAAAAAAAGCAAAGGGGGTAGTCCATGGTTTTTTTTTGGAGAAAAATATTTTTTTCGCACTATCTGCAAAAACTAAACTTTAAATTAAAGCCAATACGGTTCTCTATCCAACACAGTAGAAATCAAGTCGAAATCTAGAAAATAAAACAAGTTATGACCAAAAAGGTAAGCAGTTCTACTACTGCCTCTTTCCGACCACTTTTTAATAGAACTGGTTACCTTTTTGGTCATAACTTGCTAAGTTTTCACTATATCGACTTGATTTCTTTTGCGTTGGATAGCTAACCGTATTGGTCTTAATTAGAAATTTTTTTCTGGTGGATAGTGCAAGAAAATTTTTTTATAATTTTTTCAAAAAAAAGCAAAGGGGGTAGTCCATGGTTTTTTTTGGAGAAAAATATTTTTTTCGCACTATCTGCAAAAACCAAACTTTAAATTAAAGCCAATACGGTTCTCTATCCAACACAGTAGAAATCAAGTCGATATCTAGAAAATAAAACAAGTTATGACCAAAAAGGTAAGCAGTTCTACTACTGCCTCTTTCCGGCCACTTTTTAATAGAAGTGGTTACCTTTTTGGTCATAACTTGCTAAGGTTTCACTATATCGACTTGATTTCTTTTGCGTTGGATAGCTAACCGAATTGGTCTTAATTAGAAATTTTTTTCTGGTGGATAGTGCAAGAAAATTTTTTTATAATTTTTTCAAAAAAAAGCAAAGGGGGTAGTCCATGGTTTTTTTATGGAGAAAAATATTTTTTTCGCACTATCTGCAAAAACCAAACTTTAAATTAAAGCCAATACGGTTCTCTATCCAACACAGTAGAAATCAAGTCGATATCTAGAAAATAAAACAAGTTATGACCAAAAAGGTAAGCAGTTCTACTACTGCCTCTTTCCGGCCACTTTTTAATAGAAGTGGTTACCTTTTTGGTCATAACTTGCTAAGGTTTCACTATATCGACTTGATTTCTTTTGCGTTGGATAGCTAACCGTATTGGTCTTAATTAGAAATTTTTTTCTGGTGGATAGTGCAAGAAAATTTTTTTATAATTTTTTCAAAAAAAAGCAAAGGGGGTAGTCCATGGTTTTTTTATGGAGAAAAATATTTTTTTCGCACTATCTGCAAAAACCAAACTTTAAATTAAAGCCAATACGGTTCTCTATCCAACACAGTAGAAATCAAGTCGATATCTAGAAAATAAAACAAGTTATGACCAAAAAGGTAAGCAGTTCTACTACTGCCTCTTTCCGAACACTTTTTAATAGAACTGGTTACCTTTTTGGTCATAACTTGCTAAGTTTTCACTATATCGACTTGATTTCTTTTGCGTTGGATAGCTAACCGTATTGGTCTTAAGTAGAAATTTTTTTCTGGTGGATAGTGCAAGAAAATTTTTTTATAATTTTTTCAAAAAAAAGCAAAGGGGGTAGTCCATGGTTTTTTTTTGGAGAAAAATATTTTTTTCGCACTATCTGCAAAAACTAAACTTTAAATTAAAGCCAATACGGTTCTCTATCCAACACAGTAGAAATCAAGTCGATATCTAGAAAATAAAACAAGTTATGACCAAAAAGGTAAGCAGTTCTACTACTGCCTCTTTCCGACCACTTTTTAATAGAACTGGTTACCTTTTTGGTCATAACTTGCTAAGTTTTCACTATATCGACTTGATTTCTTTTGCGTTGGATAGCTAACCGTATTGGTCTTAATTAGAAATTTTTTTCTGGTGGATAGTGCAAGAAAATTTTTTTATAATTTTTTCAAAAAAAAGCAAAGGGGGTAGTCCATGGTTTTTTTTGGAGAAAAATATTTTTTTCGCACTATCTGCAAAAACCAAACTTTAAATTAAAGCCAATACGGTTCTCTATCCAACACAGTAGAAATCAAGTCGATATCTAGAAAATAAAACAAGTTATGACCAAAAAGGTAAGCAGTTCTACTACTGCCTCATTCCGGCCACTTTTTAATAGAACTGGTTACCTTTTTGGTCATAACTTGCTAAGGTTTCACTATATCGACTTGATTTTTTTTGCGTTGGATAGCTAACCGTATTGGTCTTAATTAGAAATTTTTTTCTGGTGGATAGTGCAAGAAAATTTTTTTATAATTTTTTCAAAAAAAAGCAAAGGGGGTAGTCCATGGTTTTTTTTTGGAGAAAAATATTTTTTTCGCACTATCTGCAAAAACTAAACTTTAAATTAAAGCCAATACGGTTCTCTATTCAACACAGTAGAAATCAAGTCGATATCTAGAAAATAAAACAAGTTATGACCAAAAAGGTAAGCAGTTCTACTACTGCCTCTTTCCGACCACTTTTTAATAGAACTGGTTACCTTTTTGGTCATAACTTGCTAAGTTTTCACTATATCGACTTGATTTCTTTTGCGTTGGATAGCTAACCGTATTGGTCTTAATTAGAAATTTTTTTCTGGTGGATAGTGCAAGAAAATTATTTTATAATTTTTTCAAAAAAAAGCAAAGGGGGTAGTCCATGGTTTTTTTTTGGAGAAAAATATTTTTTTCGCACTATCTGCAAAAACTAAACTTTAAATTAAAGCCAATACGGTTCTCTATCCAACACAGTAGAAATCAAGTCGATATCTAGAAAATAAAACAAGTTATGACCAAAAAGGTAAGCAGTTCTACTACTGCCTCTTTCCGACCACTTTTTAATAGAACTGGTTACCTTTTTGGTCATAACTTGCTAAGTTTTCACTATATCGACTTGATTTCTTTTGCGTTGGATAGCTAACCGTATTGGTCTTAATTAGAAATTTTTTTCTGGTGGATAGTGCAAGAAAATTTTTGTATAATTTTTTCAAAAAAAAGCAAAGGGGGTAGTCCATGGTTTTTTTTGGAGAAAAATATTTTTTTCGCACTATCTGCAAAAACCAAACTTTAAATTAAAGCCAATACGGTTCTCTATCCAACACAGTAGAAATCAAGTCGATATCTAGAAAATAAAACAAGTTATGACCAAAAAGGTAAGCAGTTCTACTACTGCCTCTTTCCGGCCACTTTTTAATAGAACTGGTTACCTTTTTGGTCATAACTTGCTAAGGTTTCACTATATCGACTTGATTTCTTTTGCGTTGGATAGCTAACCGTATTGGTCTTAATTAGAAATTTTTTTCTGGTGGATAGTGCAAGAAAATTTTTTTATAATTTTTTCAAAAAAAAGCAAAGGGGGTAGTCCATGGTTTTTTTATGGAGAAAAATATTTTTTTCGCACTATCTGCAAAAACTAAACTTTAAATTAAAGCCAATACGGTTCTCTATCCAACACAGTAGAAATCAAGTCGATATCTGGAAAATAAAACAAGTTATGACCAAAAAGGTAAGCAGTTCTACTACTGCCTCTTTCCGGCCACTTTTTAATAGAACTGGTTACCTTTTTGGTTATAACTTGCTAAGTTTTCACTATATCGACTTGATTTCTTTTGCGTTGGATAGCTAACCGTATTGGTCTTAATTAGAAATTTTTTCTGGTGGATAGTGCAAGAAAATTTTTTTATAATTTTTTCAAAAAAAAGCAAAGGGGGTAGTCCATGGTTTTTTTATGGAGAAAAATATTTTTTTCGCAAAAACCAAACCAAACCAAACTTTGAATTAAAGCCAATACGGTTCTCTATTCAACACAGTAGAAATCAAGTCGATATCTAGAAAATAAAACAAGTTATGACCAAAAAGGTAAGCAGTTCTACTACTGCCTCTTTCCGGCCACTTTTTAATAGAACTGGTTACCTTTTTGGTTATAACTTGCTAAGTTTTCACTATATCGACTTGATTTCTTTTGCGTTGGATAGCTAACCGTATTGGTCTTAATTAGAAATTTTTTTCTGGTGGATAGTGCAAGAAAATTTTTTTATAATTTTTTCAAAAAAAAGCAAAGGGGGTAGTCCATGGTTTTTTTATGGAGAAAAATATTTTTTTCGCACTATCTGCAAAAACTAAACTTTAAATTAAAGCCAATACGGTTCTCTATCCAACACAGTAGAAATCAAGTCGATATCTAGAAAATAAAACAAGTTATGACCAAAAAGGTAAGCAGTTCTACTACTGCCTCTTTCCGGCCACTTTTTAATAGAACTGGTTACCTTTTTGGTCATAACTTGCTAAGGTTTCACTATATCGACTTGATTTCTTTTGCGTTGGATAGCTAACCGTATTGGTCTTAATTAGAAATTTTTTTCTGGTGGATAGTGCAAGAAAATTTTTTTATAATTTTTTCAAAAAAAAGCAAAGGGGGTAGTCCATTTTTTTTTTATGGAGAAAAATATTTTTTTCGCACTATCTGCAAAAACTAAACTTTAAATTAAAGCCAATACGGTTCTCTATCCAACACAGTAGAAATCAAGTCGATATCTAGAAAATAAAACAAGTTATGACCAAAAAGGTAAGCAGTTCTACTACTGCCTCTTTCCGGCCACTTTTTAATAGAACTGGTTACCTTTTTGGTCATAACTTGCTAAGGTTTCACTATATCGACTTGATTTCTTTTGCGTTGGATAGCTAACCGTATTTGTCTTAATTAGAATTTTTTTTCTGGTGGATAGTGCAAGAAAATTTTTTTATAATTTTTTCAAAAAAAAGCAAAGGGGGTAGTCCATGGTTTTTTTATGGAGAAAAATATTTTTTTCGCAAAAACCAAACCAAACCAAACTTTGAATTAAAGCCAATACGGTTCTCTATCCAACACAGTAGAAATCAAGTCGATATCTAGAAAATAAAACAAGTTATGACCAAAAAGGTAAGCAGTTCTACTACTGCCTCTTTCCGGCCACTTTTTAGTAGAACTGGTTACCTTTTTGGTCATAACTTGCTAAGTTTTCACTATATCGACTTGATTTCTTTTGCGTTGGATAGCTAACCGTATTGGTCTTAATTAGAAATTTTTTTCTGGTGGATAGTGCAAGAAATTTTTTTTATAATTTTTTCAAAAAAAAGCAAAGGGGGTAGTCCATGGTTTTTTTATGGAGAAAAATATTTTTTTCGCACTATCTGCAAAAACCAAACTTTGAATTAAAGCCAATACGGTTCTCTATCCAACACAGTAGAAATCAAGTCGATATCTAGAAAATAAAACAAGTTATGACCAAAAAGGTAAGCAGTTCTACTACTGCCTCTTTCCGAACACTTTTTAGTAGAACTGGTTACCTTTTTGGTCATAACTTGCTAAGTTTTCACTATATCGACTTGATTTCTTTTGCGTTGGATAGCTAACCGTATTGGTCTTAATTAGAAATTTTTTTCTGGTGGATAGTGCAAGAAATTTTTTTTATAATTTTTTCAAAAAAAAGCAAAGGGGGTAGTCCATGGTTTTTTTATGGAGAAAAATATTTTTTTCGCACTATCTGCAAAAACCAAACTTTGAATTAAAGCCAATACGGTTCTCTATCCAACACAGTAGAAATCAAGTCGATATCTAGAAAATAAAACAAGTTATGACCAAAAAGGTAAGCAGTTCTACTACTGCCTCTTTCCGGCCACTTTTTAATAGAACTGGTTACCTTTTTGGTCATAACTTGCTAAGGTTTCACTATATCGACTTGATTTCTTTTGCGTTGGATAGCTAACCGTATTGGTCTTAATTAGAAATTTTTTTCTGGTGGATAGTGCAAGAAAATTTTTTTATAATTTTTTCAAAAAAAAGCAAAGGGGGTAGTCCATGGTTTTTTTATGGAGAAAAATATTTTTTTCGCACTATCTGCATAAACTAAACTTTAAATTAAAGCCAATACGGTTCTCTATCCAACACAGTAGAAATCAAGTCGATATCTAGAAAATAAAACAAGTTATGACCAAAAAGGTAAGCAGTTCTACTAGTGCCTCTTTCCGACCACTTTTTAATAGAACTGGTTACCTTTTTGGTCATAACTTGCTAAGTTTTCACTATATCGACTTGATTTCTTTTGCGTTGGATAGCTAACCGTATTGGTCTTAATTAGAATTTTTTTTCTGGTGGATAGTGCAAGAAAATTTTTTTATAATTTTTTCAAAAAAAAGCAAAGGGGGTAGTCCATGGTTTTTTTTGGAGAAAAATATTTTTTTCGCACTATCTGCAAAAACCAAACTTTAAATTAAAGCCAATACGGTTCTCTATCCAACACAGTAGAAATCAAGTCGAAAATAAAACAAGTTATGACCAAAAAGGTAAGCAGTTCTACTACTGCCTCTTTCCGACCACTTTTTAATAGAACTGGTTACCTTTTTGGTCATAACTTGCTAAGTTTTCACTATATCGACTTGATTTCTATTGCGTTGGATAGCTAACCGTATTGGTCTTAAGTAGAAATTTTTTTCTGGTGGATAGTGCAAGAAAATTTTTTTATAATTTTTTCAAAAAAAAGCAAAGGGGGTAGTCCATGGTTTTTTTATGGAGAAAAATATTTTTTTCGCACTATCTGCAAAAACTAAACTTTAAATTAAAGCCAATACGGTTCTCTATCCAACACAGTAGAAATCAAGTCGATATCTAGAAAATAAAACAAGTTATGACCAAAAAGGTAAGCAGTTCTACTACTGCCTCTTTCCGGCCACTTTTTAATAGAACTGGTTACCTTTTTGGTTATAACTTGCTAAGTTTTCACTATATCGACTTGATTTCTTTTGCGTTGGATAGCTAACCGTATTGGTCTTAATTAGAAATTTTTTTCTGGTGGATAGTGCAAGAAAATTTTTTTATAATTTTTTCAAAAAAAAGCAAAGGGGGTAGTCCATGGTTTTTTTATGGAGAAAAATATTTTTTTCGCAAAAACCAAACCAAACCAAACTTTGAATTAAAGCCAATACGGTTCTCTATTCAACACAGTAGAAATCAAGTCGATATCTAGAAAATAAAACAAGTTATGACCAAAAAGGTAAGCAGTTCTACTACTGCCTCTTTCCGGCCACTTTTTAATAGAACTGGTTACCTTTTTGGTCATAACTTGCTAAGGTTTCACTATATCGACTTGATTTCTTTTGCGTTGGATAGCTAACCGTATTGGTCTTAATTAGAAATTTTTTTCTGGTGGATAGTGCAAGAAAATTTTTTTATAATTTTTTCAAAAAAAAGCAAAGGGGGTAGTCCATGGTTTTTTTATGGAGAAAAATATTTTTTTCGCACTATCTGCAAAAACCAAACTTTGAATTAAAGCCAATACGGTTCTCTATCCAACACAGTAGAAATCAAGTCGATATCTAGAAAATAAAACAAGTTATGACCAAAAAGGTAAGCAGTTCTACTACTGCCTCTTTCCGGCCACTTTTTAGTAGAACTGGTTACCTTTTTGGTCATAACTTGCTAAGTTTTCACTATATCGACTTGATTTCTTTTGCGTTGGATAGCTAACCGTATTGGTCTTAATTAGAAATTTTTTTCTGGTGGATAGTGCAAGAAATTTTTTTTATAATTTTTTCAAAAAAAAGCAAAGGGGGTAGTCCATGGTTTTTTTATGGAGAAAAATATTTTTTTCGCACTATCTGCAAAAACCAAACTTTGAATTAAAGCCAATACGGTTCTCTATCCAACACAGTAGAAATCAAGTCGATATCTAGAAAATAAAACAAGTTATGACCAAAAAGGTAAGCAGTTCTACTACTGCCTCTTTCCGGCCACTTTTTAGTAGAACTGGTTACCTTTTTGGTCATAACTTGCTAAGTTTTCACTATATCGACTTGATTTCTTTTGCGTTGGATAGCTAACCGTATTGGTCTTAATTAGAAATTTTTTTCTGGTGGATAGTGCAAGAAATTTTTTTTATAATTTTTTCAAAAAAAAGCAAAGGGGGTAGTCCATGGTTTTTTTATGGAGAAAAATATTTTTTTCGCACTATCTGCAAAAACCAAACTTTGAATTAAAGCCAATACGGTTCTCTATCCAACACAGTAGAAATCAAGTCGATATCTAGAAAATAAAACAAGTTATGACCAAAAAGGTAAGCAGTTCTACTACTGCCTCTTTCCGACCACTTTTTAATAGAACTGGTTACCTTTTTGGTCATAACTTGCTAAGGTTTCACTATATCGACTTGATTTCTTTTGCGTTGGATAGCTAACCGTATTGGTCTTAATTAGAAATTTTTTTCTGGTGGATAGTGCAAGAAAATTTTTTTATAATTTTTTCAAAAAAAAGCAAAGGGGGTAGTCCATGGTTTTTTTATGGAGAAAAATATTTTTTTCGCACTATCTGCATAAACTAAACTTTAAATTAAAGCCAATACGGTTCTCTATCCAACACAGTAGAAATCAAGTCGATATCTAGAAAATAAAACAAGTTATGACCAAAAAGGTAAGCAGTTCTACTAGTGCCTCTTTCCGACCACTTTTTAATAGAACTGGTTACCTTTTTGGTCATAACTTGCTAAGTTTTCACTATATCGACTTGATTTCTTTTGCGTTGGATAGCTAACCGTATTGGTCTTAATTAGAATTTTTTTTCTGGTGGATAGTGCAAGAAAATTTTTTTATAATTTTTTCAAAAAAAAGCAAAGGGGGTAGTCCATGGTTTTTTTTGGAGAAAAATATTTTTTTCGCACTATCTGCAAAAACCAAACTTTAAATTAAAGCCAATACGGTTCTCTATCCAACACAGTAGAAATCAAGTCGAAAATAAAACAAGTTATGACCAAAAAGGTAAGCAGTTCTACTACTGCCTCTTTCCGACCACTTTTTAATAGAACTGGTTACCTTTTTGGTCATAACTTGCTAAGTTTTCACTATATCGACTTGATTTCTATTGCGTTGGATAGCTAACCGTATTGGTCTTAAGTAGAAATTTTTTTCTGATGGATAGTGCAAGAAAATTTTTTTATAATTTTTTCAAAAAAAAGCAAAGGGGGTAGTCCATGGTTTTTTTATGGAGAAAAATATTTTTTTCGCACTATCTGCAAAAACTAAACTTTAAATTAAAGCCAATACGGTTCTCTATCCAACACAGTAGAAATCAAGTCGATATGTAGAAAATAAAACAAGTTATGACCAAAAAGGTAAGCAGTTCTACTACTGCCTCTTTCCGGCCACTTCTTAGTAGAACTGGTTACCTTTTTGGTCATAACTTGCTAAGTTTTCACTATATCGACTTGATTTCTTTTGCGTTGGATAGCTAACCGTATTGGTCTTAATTAGAAATTTTTTTCTGGTGGATAGTGCAAGAAAATTTTTTTTATAATTTTTTCAAAAAAAAGCAAAGGGGGTAGTCCATGGTTTTTTTATGGAGAAAAATATTTTTTTCGCACTATCTGCAAAAACCAAACTTTGAATTAAAGCCAATACGGTTCTCTATTCAACACAGTAGAAATCAAGTCGATATCTAGAAAATAAAACAAGTTATGACCAAAAAGGTAAGCAGTTCTACTACTGCCTCTTTCCGGCCACTTTTTAGTAGAACTGGTTACCTTTTTGGTCATAACTTGCTAAGTTTTCACTATATCGACTTGATTTCTTTTGCGTTGGATAGCTAACCGTATTGGTCTTAATTAGAAATTTTTTTCTGGTGGATAGTGCAAGAAAATTTTTTTATAATTTTTTCAAAAAAAAGCAAAGGGGGTAGTCCATGGTTTTTTTATGGAGAAAAATATTTTTTTCGCACTATCTGCAAAAACTAAACTTTAAATTAAAGCCAATACGGTTCTCTATCCAACACAGTAAAAATCAAGTCGATATCTAGAAAATAAAACAAGTTATGACCAAAAAGGTAAGCAGTTCTACTACTGCCTCTTTCCGGCCACTTTTTAGTAGAACTGGTTACCTTTTTGGTCATAACTTGCTAAGTTTTCACTATATCGACTTGATTTCTTTTGCGTTGGATAGCTAACCGTATTGGTCTTAATTAGAAATTTTTTTCTGGTGGATAGTGCAAGAAAATTTTTTTATAATTTTTTCAAAAAAAAGCAAAGGGGGTAGTCCATGGTTTTTTTATGGAGAAAAATATTTTTTTCGCACTATCTGCAAAAACTAAACTTTAAATTAAAGCCAATACGGTTCTCTATCCAACACAGTAGAAGTCAAGTCGATATCTAGAAAATAAAACAAGTTATGACCAAAAAGGTAAGCAGTTCTACTACTGCCTCTTTCCGGCCACTTTTTAATAGAACTGGTTACCTTTTTGGTCATAACTTGCTAAGGTTTCACTATATCGACTTGATTTCTTTTGCGTTGGATAGCTAACCGTATTGGTCTTAATTAGAAATTTTTTTCTGGTGGATAGTGCAAGAAAATTTTTTTATAATTTTTTCAAAAAAAAGCAAAGGGGGTAGTCCATGGTTTTTTTATGGAGAAAAATATTTTTTTCGCAAAAACCAAACCAAACCAAACTTTGAATTAAAGCCAATACGGTTCTCTATCCAACACAGTAGAAATCAAGTCGATATCTAGAAAATAAAACAAGTTATGACCAAAAAGGTAAGCAGTTCTACTACTGCCTCTTTCCGGCCACTTTTTAGTAGAACTGGTTACCTTTTTGGTCATAACTTGCTAAGTTTTCACTATATCGACTTGATTTCTTTTGCGTTAGATAGCTAACCGTATTGGTCTTAATTAGAAATTTTTTTCTGGTGGATAGTGCAAGAAAATTTTTTTATAATTTTTTCAAAAAAAAGCAAAGGGGGTAGTCCATGGTTTTTTTATGGAGAAAAATATTTTTTTCGCACTATCTGCAAAAACTAAACTTTAAATTAAAGCCAATACGGTTCTCTATCCAACACAGTAGAAATCAAGTCGATATCTAGAAAATAAAACAAGTTATGACCAAAAAGGTAAGCAGTTCTACTACTGCCTCTTTCCGACCACTTTTTAATAGAACTGGTTACCTTTTTGGTCATAACTTGCTAAGGTTTCACTATATCGACTTGATTTCTATTGCGTTGGATAGCTAACCGTATTAATCTTAATTAGAAATTTTTTTCTGGTGGATAGTGCAAGAAAATTTTTTTATAATTTTTTCAAAAAAAAGCAAAGGGGGTAGTCCATGGTTTTTTTATGGAGAAAAATATTTTTTTCGCAAAAACCAAACCAAACCAAACTTTGAATTAAAGCCAATACGGTTCTCTATCCAACACAGTAGAAATCAAGTCCATATCTAGAAAATAAAACAAGTTATGACCAAAAAGGTAAGCAGTTCTACTACTGCCTCTTTCCGGCCACTTTTTAATAGAACTGGTTACCTTTTTGGTTATAACTTGCTAAGTTTTCACTATATCGACTTGATTTCTTTTGCGTTGGATAGCTAACCGTATTGGTCTTAATTAGAAATTTTTTTCTGGTGGATAGTGCAAGAAAATTTTTTTATAATTTTTTCAAAAAAAAGCAAAGGGGGTAGTCCATGGTTTTTTTATGGAGAAAAATATTTTTTTCGCAAAAACCAAACCAAACCAAACTTTGAATTAAAGCCAATACGGTTCTGTATCCAACACAGTAGAAATCAAGTCGATATCTAGAAAATAAAACAAGTTATGACCAAAAAGTTAAGCAGTTCTACTACTAACTCTTTCCGGCCACTTTTTAGTAGAACTGGTTACCTTTTTGGTCATAACTTGCTAAGTTTTCACTATATCGACTTGATTTCTTTTGCGTTGGATAGCTAACCGTATTGGTCTTAATTAGAAATTTTTTCTGGTGGATAGTGCAAGAAAATTTTTTTATAATTTTTTCAAAAAAAAGCAAAGGGGGTAGTCCATGGTTTTTTTATGGAGAAAAATATTTTTTTCGCACTATCTGCAAAAACCAAACTTTGAATTAAAGCCAATACGGTTCTCTATCCAACACAGTAGAAATGAAGTCGATATCTAGAAAATAAAACAAGTTATGACCAAAAAGGTAAGCAGTTCTACTACTGCCTCTTTCCGGCCACTTTTTAGTAGAACTGTTTGCCTTTTTGGTCATAACTTGCTAAGTTTTCACTATATCGACTTGATTTCTTTTGCATTTTATAGCTAACCGTATTGGCTTTAATTGGAAATGTTTTTCTGGTGGATAGTGCAAGAAAATTTTTTTATAATTTTTTCAAAAAAAAGCAAAGGGGGTAGTCCATGGTTTTTTTATGGAGAAAAATATTTTTTTCGCAAAAACCAAACCAAACCAAACTTTGAATTAAAGCCAATACGGTTCTCTATCCAACACAGTAGAAATCAAGTCGATATGTAGAAAATAAAACAAGTTATGACCAAAAAGGTAAGCAGTTCTACTACTGCCTCTTTCCGGCCACTTTTTAGTAGAACTGGTTACCTTTTTGGTCATAACTTGCTAAGTTTTCACTATATCGACTTGATTTCTTTTGCGTTGGATAGCTAACCGTATTGGTCTTAATTAGAAATTTTTTTCTGGTGGATAGTGCAAGAAAATTTTTTTATAATTTTTTCAAAAAAAAGCAAAGGGGGTAGTCCATGGTTTTTTTTGGAGAAAAATATTTTTTTCGCACTATCTGCAAAAACCAAACTTTAAATTAAAGCCAATACGGTTCTCTATCCAACACAGTAGAAATCAAGTCGATATCTAGAAAATAAAAAAAGTTATGACCAAAAAGGTAAGCAGTTCTACTACTGCCTCTTTCCGGCCACTTTTTAATAGAACTGGTTACCTTTTTGGTCATAACTTGCTAAGTTTTCACTATATCGACTTGATTTCTTTTGCGTTGGATAGCTAACCGTATTGGTCCTAATTAGAAATTTTTTTCTGGTGGATAGTGCAAGAAAATTTTTTTATAATTTTTTCAAAAAAAAAGCAAAGGGGGTAGTCCATGGTTTTTTTATGGAGAAAAATATTTTTTTCGCAAAAACCAAACCAAACCAAACTTTGAATTAAAGCCAATACGGTTCTCTATTCAACACAGTAGAAATCAAGTCGATATCTAGAAAATAAAACAAGTTATGACCAAAAAGGTAAGCAGTTCTACTACTGCCTCTTTCCGGCCACTTTTTAATAGAACTGGTTACCTTTTTGGTCATAACTTGCTAAGTTTTCACTATATCGACTTGATTTCTTTTGCGTTGGATAGCTAACCGTATTGGTCCTAATTAGAAATTTTTTTCTGGTGGATAGTGCAAGAAAATTTTTTATAATTTTTTCAAAAAAAAGCAAAGGGGGTAGTCCATGGTTTTTTTATGGAGAAAAATATTTTTTTCGCAAAAACCAAACCAAACCAAACTTTGAATTAAAGACAATACGGTTCTCTATCCAACACAGTAGAAATCAAGTCGATATCTAGAAAATAAAACAAGTTATGACCAAAAAGGTAAGCAGTTCTACTACTGCCTCTTTCCGGCCACTTTTTAATAGAACTGGTTACCTTTTTGGTCATAACTTGCTAAGGTTTCACTATATCGACTTGATTTCTATTGCGTTGGATAGCTAACCGTATTAATCTTAATTAGAAATTTTTTTCTGGTGGATAGTGCAAGAAAATTTTTTTATAATTTTTTCAAAAAAAAGCAAAGGGGGTATTCCATGGTTTTTTTATGGAGAAAAATATTTTTTTCGCACTATCTGCAAAAACTAAACTTTAAATTAAAGCCAATACGGTTCTCTATCCAACACAGTAGAAATCAAGTCGATATCTAGAAAATAAAACAAGTTATGACCAAAAAGGTAAGCAGTTCTACTACTGCCTCTTTCCGGCCACTTTTTAGTAGAACTGGTTACCTTTTTGGTCATAACTTGCTAAGTTTTCACTATATCGACTTGATTTCTTTTGCGTTGGATAGCTAACCGTATTGGTCTTAATTAGAAATTTTTTTCTGGTGGATAGTGCAAGAAAATTTTTTTATAATTTTTTCAAAAAAAAGCAAAGGGGGTAGTCCATGGTTTTTTTATGGAGAAAAATATTTTTTCGCACTATCTGCAAAAACCAAACTTTGAATTAAAGCCAATACGGTTCTCTATCCAACACAGTAGAAATCAAGTCGATATCTAGAAAATAAAACAAGTTATGACCAAAAAGGTAAGCAGTTCTACTACTGCCTCTTTCCGGCCACTTTTTAGTAGAACTGGTTGCCTTTTTGGTCATAACTTGCTAAGTTTTCACTATATCGACTTGATTTCTTTTGCATTTTATAGCTAACCGTATTGGCTTTAATTGGAAATGTTTTTCTGGTGGATAGTGCAAGAAAATTTTTTTATAATTTTTTCAAAAAAAAGCAAAGGGGGTAGTCCATGGTTTTTTTATGGAGAAAAATATTTTTTTCGCAAAAACCAAACCAAACCAAACTTTGAATTAAAGCCAATACGGTTCTCTATCCAACACAGTAGAAATCAAGTCGATATGTAGAAAATAAAACAAGTTATGACCAAAAAGGTAAGCAGTTCTACTACTGCCTCTTTCCGGCCACTTTTTAGTAGAACTGGTTACCTTTTTGGTCATAACTTGCTAAGTTTTCACTATATCGACTTGATTTCTTTTGCGTTGGATAGCTAACCGTATTGGTCTTAATTAGAAATTTTTTTCTGGTGGATAGTGCAAGAAAATTTTTTTATAATTTTTTCAAAAAAAAGCAAAGGGGGTAGTCCATGGTTTTTTTTGGAGAAAAATATTTTTTTCGCACTATCTGCAAAAACCAAACTTTAAATTAAAGCCAATACGGTTCTCTATCCAACACAGTAGAAATCAAGTCGATATCTAGAAAATAAAAAAAGTTATGACCAAAAAGGTAAGCAGTTCTACTACTGCCTCTTTCCGGCCACTTTTTAATAGAACTGGTTACCTTTTTGGTCATAACTTGCTAAGTTTTCACTATATCGACTTGATTTCTTTTGCGTTGGATAGCTAACCGTATTGGTCCTAATTAGAAATTTTTTTCTGGTGGATAGTGCAAGAAAATTTTTTATAATTTTTTCAAAAAAAAGCAAAGGGGGTAGTCCATGGTTTTTTTATGGAGAAAAATATTTTTTTCGCAAAAACCAAACCAAACCAAACTTTGAATTAAAGACAATACGGTTCTCTATCCAACACAGTAGAAATCAAGTCGATATCTAGAAAATAAAACAAGTTATGACCAAAAAGGTAAGCAGTTCTACTACTGCCTCTTTCCGGCCACTTTTTAATAGAACTGGTTACCTTTTTGGTCATAACTTGCTAAGGTTTCACTATATCGACTTGATTTCTTTTGCGTTGGATAGCTAACCGTATTAATCTTAATTAGAAATTTTTTTCTGGTGGATAGTGCAAGAAAATTTTTTTATAATTTTTTCAAAAAAAAGCAAAGGGGGTATTCCATGGTTTTTTTATGGAGAAAAATATTTTTTTCGCAAAAACCAAACCAAACCAAACTTTGAATTAAAGCCAATACGGTTCTCTATCCAACACAGTAGAAATCAAGTCGATATCTAGAAAATAAAACAAGTTATGACCAAAAAGGTAAGCAGTTCTACTACTGCCTCTTTCCGGCCACTTTTTAGTAGAACTGGTTACCTTTTTGGTCATAACTTGCTAAGTTTTCACTATATCGACTTGATTTCTTTTGCGTTGGATAGCTAACCGTATTGGTCTTAATTAGAAATTTTTTTCTGGTGGATAGTGCAAGAAAATTTTTTTATAATTTTTTCAAAAAAAAGCAAAGGGGGTAGTCCATGGTTTTTTTTATGGAGAAAAATATTTTTTTCGCAAAAACCAAACCAAACCAAACTTTGAATTAAAGCCAATACGGTTCTCTATCCAACACAGTAGAAATCAAGTCGATATGTAGAAAATAAAACAAGTTATGACCAAAAAGGTAAGCAGTTCTACTACTGCCTCTTTCCGGCCACTTTTTAATAGAACTGGTTACCTTTTTGGTCATAACTTGCTAAGTTTTCACTATATCGACTTGATTTCTTTTGCGTTGGATAGCTAACCAAATTGGTCCTAATTAGAAATTTTTTTCTGGTGGATAGTGCAAGAAAATTTTTTTATAATTTTTTCAAAAAAAAGCAAAGGGGGTAGTCCATGGTTTTTTTATGGAGAAAAATATTTTTTTCGCAAAAACCAAACCAAACCAAACTTTGAATTAAAGACAATACGGTTCCCTATCCAACACAGTAGAAATCAAGTCGATATCTAGAAAATAAAACAAGTTATGACCAAAAAGGTAAGCAGTTCTACTACTGCCTCTTTCCGCCCACTTTTTAGTAGAACTGGTTACCTTTTTGGTCATAACTTGCTAAGTTTTCACTATATCGACTTGATTTCTTTTGCGTTGGATAGCTAACCGTATTAGTCTTAATTAGAAATTTTTTTCTGGTGGATAGTGCAAGAAAATTTTTTTATAATTTTTTCAAAAAAAAGCAAAGGGGGTATTCCATGGTTTTTTTATGGAGAAAAATATTTTTTTCGCAAAAACCAAACCAAACCAAACTTTGAATTAAAGCCAATACGGTTCTCTATCCAACACAGTAGAAATCAAGCCTATATCTAGAAAATAAAACAAGTTATGACCAAAAAGGTAAGCAGTTCTACTACTGCCTCTTTCCGCCCACTTTTTAGTAGAACTGGTTACCTTTTTGGTCATAACTTGCTAAGTTTTCACTATATCGACTTGATTTCTTTTGCGTTGGATAGCTAACCGTATTGGTCTTAATTAGAAATTTTTTTCTGGTGGATATTGCAAGAAAATTTTTTTATAATTTTTTCAAAAAAAAGCAAAGGGGGTATTCCATGGTTTTTTTATGGAGAAAAATATTTTTTTCGCAAAAACCAAACCAAACCAAACTTTGAATTAAAGCCAATACGGTTCTGTATCCAACACAGTAGAAATCAAATCGATATCTAGAAAATAAAACAAGTTATGACCAAAAAGTTAAGCAGTTCTACTACTGCCTCTTTCCGGCCACTTTTTAGTAGAACTGGTTACCTTTTTGGTCATAACTTGCTAAGTTTTCACTATATCGACTTGATTTCTTTTGCGTTGGATAGCTAACCGTATTGGTCTTAATTAGAAATTTTTTTCTGGTGGATAGTGCAAGAAAATTTTTTTATAATTTTTTCAAAAAAAAGCAAAGGGGGTAGTCCATGGTTTTTTTATGGAGAAAAATATTTTTTTCGCACTATCTGCAAAAACCAAACTTTGAATTAAAGCCAATACGATTCTCTATCCAACACAGTAGAAATCAAGTCGATATCTAGAAAATAAAACAAGTTATGACCAAAAAGTTAAGCAGTTCTACTACTGCCTCTTTCCGGCCACTTTTTAGTAGAACTGGTTACCTTTTTGGTCATAACTTGCTAAGTTTTCACTATATCGACTTGATTTCTTTTGCGTTGGATAGCTAACCGTATTGGTCTTAATTAGAAATTTTTTTCTGGTGGATAGTGCAAGAAAATTTTTTTATAATTTTTTCAAAAAAAAGCAAAGGGGGTAGTCCATGGTTTTTTTATGGAGAAAAATATTTTTTTCGCAAAAACCAAACCAAACCAAACTTTGAATTAAAGCCAATACGGTTCTGTATCCAACACAGTAGAAATCAAATCGATATCTAGAAAATAAAACAAGTTATGACCAAAAAGTTAAGCAGTTCTACTACTGCCTCTTTCCGGCCACTTTTTAGTAGAACTGGTTACCTTTTTGGTCATAACTTGCTAAGTTTTCACTATATCGACTTGATTTCTTTTGCGTTGGATAGCTAACCGTATTGGTCTTAATTAGAAATTTTTTTCTGGTGGATAGTGCAAGAAAATTTTTTTATAATTTTTTCAAAAAAAAGCAAAGGGGGTAGTCCATGGTTTTTTTATGGAGAAAAATATTTTTTCGCAAAAACCAAACCAAACCAAACTTTGAATTAAAGCCAATACGGTTCTCTATCCAACACAGTAGAAATCAAGTCCATATCTAGAAAATAAAACAAGTTATGACCAAAAAGGTAAGCAGTTCTACTACTGCCTCTTTCCGGCCACTTTTTAATAGAACTGGTTACCTTTTTGGTTATAACTTGCTAAGTTTTCACTATATCGACTTGATTTCTTTTGCGTTGGATAGCTAACCGTATTGGTCTTAATTAGAAATTTTTTTCTGGTGGATAGTGCAAGAAAATTTTTTTATAATTTTTTCAAAAAAAAGCAAAGGGGGTAGTCCATGGTTTTTTTATGTAGAAAAATATTTTTTTCGCAAAAACCAAACCAAACCAAACTTTGAATTAAAGCCAATACGGTTCTCTATCCAACACAGTAGAAATCAAGTCCATATCTAGAAAATAAAACAAGTTATGACCAAAAAGGTAAGCAGTTCTACTACTGCCTCTTTCCGGCCACTTTTTAATAGAACTGGTTACGTTTTTGGTTATAACTTGCTAAGTTTTCACTATATCGACTTGATTTCTTTTGCGTTGGATAGCTAACCGTATTGGTCTTAATTAGAAATTTTTTTCTGGTGAATAGTGCAAGAAAATTTTTTTATAATTTTTTCAAAAAAAAGCAAAGGGGGTAGTCCATGGTTTTTTTATGGAGAAAAATATTTTTTTCGCAAAAACCAAACCAAACCAAACTTTGAATTAAAGCCAATACGGTTCTGTATCCAACACAGTAGAAATCAAGTCGATATCTAGAAAATAAAACAAGTTATGACCAAAAAGTTAAGCAGTTCTACTACTGCCTCTTTCCGGCCACTTTTTAGTAGAACTGGTTACCTTTTTGGTCATAACTTGCTAAGTTTTCACTATATCGACTTGATTTCTTTTGCGTTGGATAGCTAACCGTATTGGTCTTAATTAGAAATTTTTTTCTGGTGGATAGTGCAAGAAAATTTTTTTATAATTTTTTCAAAAAAAAGCAAAGGGGGTAGTCCATGGTTTTTTTATGGAGAAAAATATTTTTTTCGCACTATCTGCAAAAACCAAACTTTGAATTAAAGCCAATACGGTTCTCTATCCAACACAGTAGAAATCAAGTCGATATCTAGAAAATAAAACAAGTTATGACCAAAAAGGTAAGCAGTTCTACTACTGCCTCTTTCCGGCCACTTTTTAGTAGAACTGGTTACCTTTTTGGTCATAACTTGCTAAGTTTTCACTATATCGACTTGATTTCTTTTGCGTTGGATAGCTTACCGTATTGGTCTTAATTAGAAATTTTTTTCTGGTGGATAGTGCAAGAAATTTTTTTTATAATTTTTTCAAAAAAAAGCAAAGGGGGTAGTCCATGGTTTTTTTATGGAGAAAAATATTTTTTTCGCACTATCTGCAAAAACCAAACTTTGAATTAAAGCCAATACGGTTCTCTATCCAACACAGTAGAAATCAAGTCGATATGTAGAAAATAAAACAAGTTATGACCAAAAAGGTAAGCAGTTCTACTACTGCCTCTTTCCGGCCACTTTTTAATAGAACTGGTTACCTTTTTGGTTATAACTTGCTAAGTTTTCACTATATCGACTTGATTTCTTTTGCGTTGGATAGCTAACCGTATTGGTCTTAAGTAGAAATTTTTTCTGGTGGATAGTGCAAGAAAATTTTTTTATAATTTTTTCAAAAAAAAGCAAAGGGGGTAGTCCATGGTTTTTTTATGGAGAAAAATATTTTTTTCGCAAAAACCAAACCAAACCAAACTTTGAATTAAAGCCAATACGGTTCTCTATTCAACACAGTAGAAATCAAGTCGATATCTAGAAAATAAAACAAGTTATGACCAAAAAGGTAAGCAGTTCTACTACTGCATCTTTCCGGCCACTTTTTAATAGAACTGGTTACCTTTTTGGTTATAACTTGCTAAGTTTTCACTATATCGGCTTGATTTCTTTTGCGTTGGATAGCTAACCGTATTGGTCTTAATTAGAAATTTTTTTCTGGTGAATAGTGCAAGAAAATTTTTTTATAATTTTTTCAAAAAAAAGCAAAGGGGGTAGTCCATGGTTTTTTTATGGAGAAAAATATTTTTTTCGCACTATCTGCAAAAACCAAACTTTGAATTAAAGCCAATACGGTTCTCTATCCAACACAGTAGAAATCAAGTCGATATCTAGAAAATAAAACAAGTTATGACCAAAAAGGTAAGCAGTTCTACTACTGCCTCTTTCCGGCCACTTTTTAGTAGAACTGGTTACCTTTTTGGTCATAACTTGCTAAGTTTTCACTATATCGACTTGATTTCTTTTGCGTTGGATAGCTAACCGTATTAGTCTTAATTAGAAATTTTTTTCTGGTGGATAGTGCAAGAAAATTTTTTTATAATTTTTTCAAAAAAAAGCAAAGGGGGTATTCCATGGTTTTTTTATGGAGAAAAATATTTTTTTCGCAAAAACCAAACCAAACCAAACTTTGAATTAAAGCCAATACGGTTCTCTATCCAACACAGTAGAAATCAAGCCTATATCTAGAAAATAAAACAAGTTATGACCAAAAAGGTAAGCAGTTCTACTACTGCCTCTTTCCGCCCACTTTTTAGTAGAACTGGTTACCTTTTTGGTCATAACTTGCTAAGTTTTCACTATATCGACTTGATTTCTTTTGCGTTGGATAGCTAACCGTATTGGTCTTAATTAGAAATTTTTTTCTGGTGGATAGTGCAAGAAAATTTTTTTATAATTTTTTCAAAAAAAAGCAAAGGGGGTAGTCCATGGTTTTTTTATGGAGAAAAATATTTTTTTCGCAAAAACCAAACCAAACCAAACTTTGAATTAAAGCCAATACGGTTCTCTATCCAACACAGTAGAAATCAAGCCGATATCTAGAAAATAAAACAAGTTATGACCAAAAAGGTAAGCAGTTCTACTACTGCCTCTTTCCGCCCACTTTTTAGTAGAACTGGTTACCTTTTTGGTCATAACTTGCTAAGTTTTCACTATATCGACTTGATTTCTTTTGCGTTGGATAGCTAACCGTATTGGTCTTAATTAGAAATTTTTTTCTGGTGGATATTGCAAGAAAATTTTTTTATAATTTTTTCAAAAAAAAGCAAAGGGGGTATTCCATGGTTTTTTTATGGAGAAAAATATTTTTTTCGCAAAAACCAAACCAAACCAAACTTTGAATTAAAGCCAATACGGTTCTGTATCCAACACAGTAGAAATCAAATCGATATCTAGAAAATAAAACAAGTTATGACCAAAAAGTTAAGCAGTTCTACTACTGCCTCTTTCCGGCCACTTTTTAGTAGAACTGGTTACCTTTTTGGTCATAACTTGCTAAGTTTTCACTATATCGACTTGATTTCTTTTGCGTTGGATAGCTAACCGTATTGGTCTTAATTAGAAATTTTTTTCTGGTGGATAGTGCAAGAAAATTTTTTTATAATTTTTTCAAAAAAAAGCAAAGGGGGTAGTCCATGGTTTTTTTATGGAGAAAAATATTTTTTTCGCACTATCTGCAAAAACCAAACTTTGAATTAAAGCCAATACGATTCTCTATCCAACACAGTAGAAATCAAGTCGATATCTAGAAAATAAAACAAGTTATGACCAAAAAGTTAAGCAGTTCTACTACTGCCTCTTTCCGGCCACTTTTTAGTAGAACTGGTTACCTTTTTGGTCATAACTTGCTAAGTTTTCACTATATCGACTTGATTTCTTTTGCGTTGGATAGCTAACCGTATTGGTCTTAATTAGAAATTTTTTTCTGGTGGATAGTGCAAGAAAATTTTTTTATAATTTTTTCAAAAAAAAGCAAAGGGGGTAGTCCATGGTTTTTTTATGGAGAAAAATATTTTTTTCGCAAAAACCAAACCAAACCAAACTTTGAATTAAAGCCAATACGGTTCTGTATCCAACACAGTAGAAATCAAATCGATATCTAGAAAATAAAACAAGTTATGACCAAAAAGTTAAGCAGTTCTACTACTGCCTCTTTCCGGCCACTTTTTAGTAGAACTGGTTACCTTTTTGGTCATAACTTGCTAAGTTTTCACTATATCGACTTGATTTCTTTTGCGTTGGATAGCTAACCGTATTGGTCTTAATTAGAAATTTTTTTCTGGTGGATAGTGCAAGAAAATTTTTTTATAATTTTTTCAAAAAAAAGCAAAGGGGGTAGTCCATGGTTTTTTTATGGAGAAAAATATTTTTTCGCAAAAACCAAACCAAACCAAACTTTGAATTAAAGCCAATACGGTTCTCTATCCAACACAGTAGAAATCAAGTCCATATCTAGAAAATAAAACAAGTTATGACCAAAAAGGTAAGCAGTTCTACTACTGCCTCTTTCCGGCCACTTTTTAATAGAACTGGTTACCTTTTTGGTTATAACTTGCTAAGTTTTCACTATATCGACTTGATTTCTTTTGCGTTGGATAGCTAACCGTATTGGTCTTAATTAGAAATTTTTTTCTGGTGGATAGTGCAAGAAAATTTTTTTATAATTTTTTCAAAAAAAAGCAAAGGGGGTAGTCCATGGTTTTTTTATGTAGAAAAATATTTTTTTCGCAAAAACCAAACCAAACCAAACTTTGAATTAAAGCCAATACGGTTCTCTATCCAACACAGTAGAAATCAAGTCCATATCTAGAAAATAAAACAAGTTATGACCAAAAAGGTAAGCAGTTCTACTACTGCCTCTTTCCGGCCACTTTTTAATAGAACTGGTTACGTTTTTGGTTATAACTTGCTAAGTTTTCACTATATCGACTTGATTTCTTTTGCGTTGGATAGCTAACCGTATTGGTCTTAATTAGAAATTTTTTTCTGGTGAATAGTGCAAGAAAATTTTTTTATAATTTTTTCAAAAAAAAGCAAAGGGGGTAGTCCATGGTTTTTTTATGGAGAAAAATATTTTTTTCGCAAAAACCAAACCAAACCAAACTTTGAATTAAAGCCAATACGGTTCTGTATCCAACACAGTAGAAATCAAGTCGATATCTAGAAAATAAAACAAGTTATGACCAAAAAGTTAAGCAGTTCTACTACTGCCTCTTTCCGGCCACTTTTTAGTAGAACTGGTTACCTTTTTGGTCATAACTTGCTAAGTTTTCACTATATCGACTTGATTTCTTTTGCGTTGGATAGCTAACCGTATTGGTCTTAATTAGAAATTTTTTTCTGGTGGATAGTGCAAGAAAATTTTTTTATAATTTTTTCAAAAAAAAGCAAAGGGGGTAGTCCATGGTTTTTTTATGGAGAAAAATATTTTTTTCGCACTATCTGCAAAAACCAAACTTTGAATTAAAGCCAATACGGTTCTCTATCCAACACAGTAGAAATCAAGTCGATATCTAGAAAATAAAACAAGTTATGACCAAAAAGGTAAGCAGTTCTACTACTGCCTCTTTCCGGCCACTTTTTAGTAGAACTGGTTACCTTTTTGGTCATAACTTGCTAAGTTTTCACTATATCGACTTGATTTCTTTTGCGTTGGATAGCTTACCGTATTGGTCTTAATTAGAAATTTTTTTCTGGTGGATAGTGCAAGAAATTTTTTTTATAATTTTTTCAAAAAAAAGCAAAGGGGGTAGTCCATGGTTTTTTTATGGAGAAAAATATTTTTTTCGCACTATCTGCAAAAACCAAACTTTGAATTAAAGCCAATACGGTTCTCTATCCAACACAGTAGAAATCAAGTCGATATGTAGAAAATAAAACAAGTTATGACCAAAAAGGTAAGCAGTTCTACTACTGCCTCTTTCCGGCCACTTTTTAATAGAACTGGTTACCTTTTTGGTTATAACTTGCTAAGTTTTCACTATATCGACTTGATTTCTTTTGCGTTGGATAGCTAACCGTATTGGTCTTAAGTAGAAATTTTTTCTGGTGGATAGTGCAAGAAAATTTTTTTATAATTTTTTCAAAAAAAAGCAAAGGGGGTAGTCCATGGTTTTTTTATGGAGAAAAATATTTTTTTCGCAAAAACCAAACCAAACCAAACTTTGAATTAAAGCCAATACGGTTCTCTATTCAACACAGTAGAAATCAAGTCGATATCTAGAAAATAAAACAAGTTATGACCAAAAAGGTAAGCAGTTCTACTACTGCATCTTTCCGGCCACTTTTTAATAGAACTGGTTACCTTTTTGGTTATAACTTGCTAAGTTTTCACTATATCGGCTTGATTTCTTTTGCGTTGGATAGCTAACCGTATTGGTCTTAATTAGAAATTTTTTTCTGGTGAATAGTGCAAGAAAATTTTTTTATAATTTTTTCAAAAAAAAGCAAAGGGGGTAGTCCATGGTTTTTTTATGGAGAAAAATATTTTTTTCGCACTATCTGCAAAAACCAAACTTTGAATTAAAGCCAATACGGTTCTCTATCCAACACAGTAGAAATCAAGTCGATATCTAGAAAATAAAACAAGTTATGACCAAAAAGGTAAGCAGTTCTACTACTGCCTCTTTCCGGCCACTTTTTAGTAGAACTGGTTACCTTTTTGGTCATAACTTGCTAAGTTTTCACTATATCGACTTGATTTCTTTTGCGTTGGATAGCTAACCGTATTGGTCTTAATTAGAAATTTTTTTCTGGTGGATAGTGCAAGAAAATTTTTTTATAATTTTTTCAAAAAAAAGCAAAGGGGGTAGTCCATGGTTTTTTTATGGAGAAAAATATTTTTTTCGCAAAAACCAAACCAAACCAAACTTTGAATTAAAGCCAATACGGTTCTGTATCCAACACAGTAGAAATCAAATCGATATCTAGAAAATAAAACAAGTTATGACCAAAAAGTTAAGCAGTTCTACTACTGCCTCTTTCCGGCCACTTTTTAGTAGAACTGGTTACCTTTTTGGTCATAACTTGCTAAGTTTTCACTATATCGACTTGATTTCTTTTGCGTTGGATAGCTAACCGTATTGGTCTTAATTAGAAATTTTTTTCTGGTGGATAGTGCAAGAAAATTTTTTTATAATTTTTTCAAAAAAAAGCAAAGGGGGTAGTCCATGGTTTTTTTATGGAGAAAAATATTTTTTTCGCAAAAACCAAACCAAACCAAACTTTGAATTAAAGCCAATACGGTTCTCTATTCAACACAGTAGAAATCAAGTCGATATCTAGAAAATAAAACAAGTTATGACCAAAAAGGTAAGCAGTTCTACTACTGCCTCTTTCCGGCCACTTTTTAATAGAACTGGTTAACTTTTTGGTCATAACTTGCTAAGGTTTCACTATATCGACTTGATTTCTTTTGCGTTGGATAGCTAACCGTATTGGTCTTAATTAGAAATTTTTTTCTGGTGGATAGTGCAAGAAAATTTTTTTATAATTTTTTCAAAAAAAAGCAAAGGGGGTAGTCCATGGTTTTTTTATGGAGAAAAATATTTTTTTCGCACTATCTGCAAAAACCAAACTTTGAATTAAAGCCAATACGGTTCTCTATCCAACACAGTAGAAATCAAGTCGATATCTAGAAAATAAAACAAGTTATGACCAAAAAAGTAAGCAGTTCTACTACTGCCTCTTTCCGGCCACTTTTTAATAGAACTGGTTACCTTTTTGGTCATAACTTGCTAAGGTTTCACTATATCGACTTGATTTCTATTGCGTTGGATAGCTAACCGTATTAATCTTAATTAGAAATTTTTTTCTGGTGGATAGTGCAAGAAAATTTTTTTATAATTTTTTCAAAAAAAAGCAAAGGGGGTAGTCCATGGTTTTTTTATGGAGAAAAATATTTTTTTCGCAAAAACCAAACCAAACCAAACTTTGAATTAAAGCCAATACGGTTCTCTATCCAACACAGTAGAAATCAAGTCGATATCTAGAAAATAAAACAAGTTATGACCAAAAAGGTAAGCAGTTCTACTACTGCCTCTTTCCGGCCACTTTTTAATAGAACTGGTTACCTTTTTGGTTATAACTTGCTAAGTTTTCACTATATCGACTTGATTTCTTTTGCGTTGGATAGCTAACCGTATTGGTCTTAATTAGAAATTTTTTTCTGGTGAATAGTGCAAGAAAATTTTTTTATAATTTTTTAAAAAAAAAGCAAAGGGGGTAGTCCATGGTTTTTTTATGGAGAAAAATATTTTTTTCGCAAAAACCAAACCAAACCAAACTTTGAATTAAAGCCAATACGGTTCTGTATCCAACACAGTAGAAATCAAGTCGATATCTAGAAAATAAAACAAGTTATGTTCAAAAAGTTAAGCAGTTCTACTACTGCCTCTTTCCGGCCACTTTTTAGTAGAACTGGTTACCTTTTTGGTCATAACTTGCTAAGTTTTCACTATATCGACTTGATTTCTTTTGCGTTGGATAGCTAACCGTATTGGTCTTAATAGAAATTTTTTTCTGGTGGATAGTGCAAGAAAATTTTTTTATAATTTTTTCAAAAAAAAGCAAAGGGGGTAGTCCATGGTTTTTTTATGGAGAAAAATATTTTTTTCGCACTATCTGCAAAAACCAAACTTTGAATTAAAGCCAATACGGTTCTGTATCCAACACAGTAGAAATCAAATCGATATCTAGAAAATAAAACAAGTTATGACCAAAAAGTTAAGCAGTTCTACTACTGCCTCTTTCCGGCCACTTTTTAGTAGAACTGGTTACCTTTTTGGTCATAACTTGCTAAGTTTTCACTATATCGACTTGATTTCTTTTGCGTTGGATAGCTAACCGTATTGGTCTTAATTAGAAATTTTTTTCTGGTGGATAGTGCAAGAAAATTTTTTTATAATTTTTTCAAAAAAAAGCAAAGGGGGTAGTCCATGGTTTTTTTATGGAGAAAAATATTTTTTTCGCACTATCTGCAAAAACCAAACTTTGAATTAAAGCCAATACGGTTCTCTATCCAACACAGTAGAAATCAAGTCGATATCTAGAAAATAAAACAAGTTATGACCAAAAAGGTAAGCAGTTCTACTACTGCCTCTTTCCGGCCACTTTTTAATAGAACTGGTTACCTTTTTGGTTATAACTTGCTAAGTTTTCACTATATCGACTTGATTTCTTTTGCGTTGGATAGCTAACCGTATTGGTCTTAATTAGAAATTTTTTTCTGGTGGATAGTGCAAGAAAATTTTTTTATAATTTTTTCAAAAAAAAGCAAAGGGGGTAGTCCATGGTTTTTTTATGTAGAAAAATATTTTTTTCGCAAAAACCAAACCAAACCAAACTTTGAATTAAAGCCAATACGGTTCTCTATCCAACACAGTAGAAATCAAGTCCATATCTAGAAAATAAAACAAGTTATGACCAAAAAGGTAAGCAGTTCTACTACTGCCTCTTTCCGGCCACTTTTTAATAGAACTGGTTACGTTTTTGGTTATAACTTGCTAAGTTTTCACTATATCGACTTGATTTCTTTTGCGTTGGATAGCTAACCGTATTGGTCTTAATTAGAAATTTTTTTCTGGTGAATAGTGCAAGAAAATTTTTTTATAATTTTTTCAAAAAAAAGCAAAGGGGGTAGTCCATGGTTTTTTTATGGAGAAAAATATTTTTTTCGCAAAAACCAAACCAAACCAAACTTTGAATTAAAGCCAATACGGTTCTGTATCCAACACAGTAGAAATCAAGTCGATATCTAGAAAATAAAACAAGTTATGACCAAAAAGTTAAGCAGTTCTACTACTGCCTCTTTCCGGCCACTTTTTAGTAGAACTGGTTACCTTTTTGGTCATAACTTGCTAAGTTTTCACTATATCGACTTGATTTCTTTTGCGTTGGATAGCTAACCGTATTGGTCTTAATTAGAAATTTTTTTCTGGTGGATAGTGCAAGAAAATTTTTTTATAATTTTTTCAAAAAAAAGCAAAGGGGGTAGTCCATGGATTTTTTATGGAGAAAAATATTTTTTTCGCACTATCTGCAAAAACCAAACTTTGAATTAAAGCCAATACGGTTCTCTATCCAACACAGTAGAAATCAAGTCGATATCTAGAAAATAAAACAAGTTATGACCAAAAAGTTAAGCAGTTCTACTACTGCCTCTTTCCGGCCACTTTTTAGTAGAACTGGTTACCTTTTTGGTCATAACTTGCTAAGTTTTCACTATATCGACTTGATTTCTTTTGCGTTGGATAGCTAACCGTATTGGTCTTAATTAGAAATTTTTTTCTGGTGGATAGTGCAAGAAAATTTTTTTATAATTTTTTCAAAAAAAAGCAAAGGGGGTAGTCCATGGTTTTTTTATGGAGAAAAATATTTTTTTCGCACTATCTGCAAAAACCAAACTTTGAATTAAAGCCAATACGATTCTCTATCCAACACAGTAGAAATCAAGTCGATATCTAGAAAATAAAACAAGTTATGACCAAAAAGTTAAGCAGTTCTACTACTGCCTCTTTCCGGCCACTTTTTAGTAGAACTGGTTACCTTTTTGGTCATAACTTGCTAAGTTTTCACTATATCGACTTGATTTCTTTTGCGTTGGATAGCTAACCGTATTGGTCTTAATTAGAAATTTTTTTCTGGTGGATAGTGCAAGAAAATTTTTTTATAATTTTTTCAAAAAAAAGCAAAGGGGGTAGTCCATGGTTTTTTTATGGAGAAAAATATTTTTTTCGCACTATCTGCAAAAACAAAACTTTGAATTAAAGCCAATACGGTTCTCTATCCAACACAGTAGAAATCAAGTCGATATCTAGAAAATAAAACAAGTTATGACCAAAAAGGTAAGCAGTTCTACTACTGCCTCTTTCCGGCCACTTTTTAATAGAACTGGTTACCTTTTTGGTTATAACTTGCTAAGTTTTCACTATATCGACTTGATTTCTTTTGCGTTGGATAGCTAACCGTATTGGTCTTAATTAGAAATTTTTTTCTGGTGGATAGTGCAAGAAAATTTTTTTATAATTTTTTCAAAAAAAAGCAAAGGGGGTAGTCCATGGTTTTTTTATGTAGAAAAATATTTTTTTCGCAAAAACCAAACCAAACCAAACTTTGAATTAAAGCCAATACGGTTCTCTATCCAACACAGTAGAAATCAAGTCCATATCTAGAAAATAAAACAAGTTATGACCAAAAAGTTAAGCAGTTCTACTACTGCCTCTTTCCGGCCACTTTTTAGTAGAACTGGTTACCTTTTTGGTCATAACTTGCTAAGTTTTCACTATATCGACTTGATTTCTTTTGCGTTGGATAGCTAACCGTATTGGTCTTAATTAGAAATTTTTTTCTGGTGGATAGTGCAAGAAAATTTTTTTATAATTTTTTCAAAAAAAAGCAAAGGGGGTAGTCCATGGTTTTTTTATGGAGAAAAATATTTTTTTCGCACTATCTGCAAAAACCAAACTTTGAATTAAAGCCAATACGGTTCTCTATCCAACACAGTAGAAATCAAGTCGATATCTAGAAAATAAAACAAGTTATGACCAAAAAGGTAAGCAGTTCTACTACTGCCTCTTTCCGGCCACTTTTTAGTAGAACTGGTTACCTTTTTGGTCATAACTTGCTAAGTTTTCACTATATCGACTTGATTTCTTTTGCGTTGGATAGCTAACCGTATTGGTCTTAATTAGAAATTTTTTTCTGGTGGATAGTGCAAGAAAATTTTTTTATAATTTTTTCAAAAAAAAGCAAAGGGGGTAGTCCATGGTTTTTTTTGGAGAAAAATATTTTTTTCGCACTATCTGCAAAAACCAAACTTTAAATTAAAGCCAATACGGTTCTCTATCCAACACAGTAGAAATCAAGTCGATATCTAGAAAATAAAACAAGTTATGACCAAAAAGTTAAGCAGTTCTACTACTGCCTCTTTCCGGCCACTTTTTAGTAGAACTGGTTACCTTTTTGGTCATAACTTGCTAAGTTTTCACTATATCGACTTGATTTCTTTTGCGTTGGATAGCTAACCGTATTGGTCTTAATTAGAAATTTTTTTCTGGTGGATAGTGCAAGAAAATTTTTTTATAATTTTTTCAAAAAAAAGCAAAGGGGGTAGTCCATGGTTTTTTTATGGAGAAAAATATTTTTTTCGCACTATCTGCAAAAACCAAACTTTGAATTAAAGCCAATACGGTTCTCTATCCAACACAGTAGAAATCAAGTCGATATCTAGAAAATAAAACAAGTTATGACCAAAAAGGTAAGCAGTTCTACTACTGCCTCTTTCCGGCCACTTTTTAGTAGAACTGGTTACCTTTTTGGTCATAACTTGCTAAGTTTTCACTATATCGACTTGATTTCTTTTGCGTTGGATAGCTAACCGTATTGGTCTTAATTAGAAATTTTTTTCTGGTGGATAGTGCAAGAAAATTTTTTTATAATTTTTTCAAAAAAAAGCAAAGGGGGTAGTCCATGGTTTTTTTTGGAGAAAAATATTTTTTTCGCACTATCTGCAAAAACCAAACTTTAAATTAAAGCCAATACGGTTCTCTATCCAACACAGTAGAAATCAAGTCGATATCTAGAAAATAAAACAAGTTATGACCAAAAAGTTAAGCAGTTCTACTACTGCCTCTTTCCGGCCACTTTTTAGTAGAACTGGTTACCTTTTTGGTCATAACTTGCTAAGTTTTCACTATATCGACTTGATTTCTTTTGCGTTGGATAGCTAACCGTATTCGTCTTAATTAGAAATTTTTTTCTGGTGGATAGTGCAAGAAAATTTTTTTATAATTTTTTCAAAAAAAAGCAAAGGGGGTAGTCCATGGTTTTTTTATGTAGAAAAATATTTTTTTCGCAAAAACCAAACCAAACCAAACTTTGAATTAAAGCCAATACGGTTCTCTATCCAACACAGTAGAAATCAAGTCCATATCTAGAAAATAAAACAAGTTATGACCAAAAAGTTAAGCAGTTCTACTACTGCCTCTTTCCGGCCACTTTTTAGTAGAACTGGTTACCTTTTTGGTCATAACTTGCTAAGTTTTCACTATATCGACTTGATTTCTTTTGCGTTGGATAGCTAACCGTATTGGTCTTAATTAGAAATTTTTTTCTGGTGGATAGTGCAAGAAAATTTTTTTATAATTTTTTCAAAAAAAAGCAAAGGGGGTAGTCCATGGTTTTTTTATGGAGAAAAATATTTTTTTCGCACTATCTGCAAAAACCAAACTTTGAATTAAAGCCAATACGGTTCTCTATCCAACACAGTAGAAATCAAGTCGATATCTAGAAAATAAAACAAGTTATGACCAAAAAGGTAAGCAGTTCTACTACTGCCTCTTTCCGGCCACTTTTTAGTAGAACTGGTTACCTTTTTGGTCATAACTTGCTAAGTTTTCACTATATCGACTTGATTTCTTTTGCGTTGGATAGCTAACCGTATTGGTCTTAATTAGAAATTTTTTTCTGGTGGATAGTGCAAGAAATTTTTTTTATAATTTTTTCAAAAAAAAGCAAAGGGGGTAGTCCATGGTTTTTTTTGGAGAAAAATATTTTTTTCGCACTATCTGCAAAAACCAAACTTTAAATTAAAGCCAATACGGTTCTCTATCCAACACAGTAGAAATCAAGTCGATATCTAGAAAATAAAACAAGTTATGACCAAAAAGTTAAGCAGTTCTACTACTGCCTCTTTCCGGCCACTTTTTAGTAGAACTGGTTACCTTTTTGGTCATAACTTGCTAAGTTTTCACTATATCGACTTGATTTCTTTTGCGTTGGATAGCTAACCGTATTGGTCTTAATTAGAAATTTTTTTCTGGTGGATAGTGCAAGAAAATTTTTTTATAATTTTTTCAAAAAAAAGCAAAGGGGGTAGTCCATGGTTTTTTTATGGAGAAAAATATTTTTTTCGCACTATCTGCAAAAACCAAACTTTGAATTAAAGCCAATACGGTTCTCTATCCAACACAGTAGAAATCAAGTCGATATCTAGAAAATAAAACAAGTTATGACCAAAAAGGTAAGCAGTTCTACTACTGCCTCTTTCCGGCCACTTTTTAGTAGAACTGGTTACCTTTTTGGTCATAACTTGCTAAGTTTTCACTATATCGACTTGATTTCTTTTGCGTTGGATAGCTAACCGTATTGGTCTTAATTAGAAATTTTTTTCTGGTGGATAGTGCAAGAAATTTTTTTTATAATTTTTTCAAAAAAAAGCAAAGGGGGTAGTCCATGGTTTTTTTTGGAGAAAAATATTTTTTTCGCACTATCTGCAAAAACCAAACTTTAAATTAAAGCCAATACGGTTCTCTATCCAACACAGTAGAAATCAAGTCGATATCTAGAAAATAAAACAAGTTATGACCAAAAAGTTAAGCAGTTCTACTACTGCCTCTTTCCGGCCACTTTTTAGTAGAACTGGTTACCTTTTTGGTCATAACTTGCTAAGTTTTCACTATATCGACTTGATTTCTTTTGCGTTGGATAGCTAACCGTATTGGTCTTAATTAGAAATTTTTTCTGGTAGATAGTGCAAGAAAATTTTTTTATAATTTTTTCAAAAAAAAGCAAAGGGGGTAGTCCATGGTTTTTTTATGGAGAAAAATATTTTTTTCGCACTATCTGCAAAAACCAAACTTTGAATTAAAGCCAATACGGTTCTCTATCCAACACAGTAGAAATGAAGTCGATATCTAGAAAATAAAACAAGTTATGACCAAAAAGGTAAGCAGTTCTACTACTGCCTCTTTCCGGCCACTTTTTAGTAGAACTGGTTGCCTTTTTGGTCATAACTTGCTAAGTTTTCACTATATCGACTTGATTTCTTTTGCGTTGGATAGCTAACCGTATTGGTCTTAATTAGAAATTTTTTTCTGGTGGATAGTGCAAGAACATTTTTTTATAATTTTTTCAAAAAAAAGCAAAGGGGGTAGTCCATGGTTTTTTTATGGAGAAAAATATTTTTTTCGCAAAAACCAAACCAAACCAAACTTTGAATTAAAGCCAATACGGTTCTGTATCCAACACAGTAGAAATCAAGTCGATATCTAGAAAATAAAACAAGTTATGACCAAAAAGGTAAGCAGTTCTACTACTGCCTCTTTCCGGCCACTTTTTAATAGAACTGGTTACCTTTTTGGTCATAACTTGCTAAGTTTTCACTATATCGACTTGATTTCTTTTGCGTTGGATAGCTAACCGTATTGGTCCTAATAAGAAATTTTTTTCTGGTGGATAGTGCAAGAAAATTTTTTTATAATATTTTCAAAAAAAAGCAAAGGGGGTAGTCCATGGTTTTTTTATGGAGAAAAATATTTTTTTCGCAAAAACCAAACCAAACCAAACTTTGAATTAAAGCCAATACGGTTCTCTATTCAACACAGTAGAAATCAAGTCGATATCTAGAAAATAAAACAAGTTATGACCAAAAAGGTAAGCAGTTCTACTACTGCCTCTTTCCGGCCACTTTTTAATAGAACTGGTTACCTTTTTGGTCATAACTTGCTAAGGTTTCACTATATCGACTTGATTTCTATTGCGTTGGATAGCTAACCGTATTAATCTTAATTAGAAATTTTTTTCTGGTGGATAGTGCAAGAACATTTTTTTATAATTTTTTCAAAAAAAAGCAAAGGGGGTAGTCCATGGTTTTTTTATGGAGAAAAATATTTTTTTCGCAAAAACCAAACCAAACTTTGAATTAAAGCCAATACGGTTCTCTATCCAACACAGTAGAAATCAAGTCGATATCTAGAAAATAAAACAAGTTATGACCAAAAAGGTAAGCAGTTCTACTACTGCCTCTTTCCGGCCACTTTTTAATAGAACTGGTTACCTTTTTGGTCATAACTTGCTAAGGTTTCACTATATCGACTTGATTTCTATTGCGTTGGATAGCTAACCGTATTAATCTTAATTAGAAATTTTTTTCTGGTGGATAGTGCAAGAAAATTTTTTTATAATTTTTTCAAAAAAAAGCAAAGGGGGTATTCCATGGTTTTTTTATGGAGAAAAATATTTTTTTCGCAAGAACCAAACCAAACCAAACTTTGAATTAAAGCCAATACGGTTCTCTATCCAACACAGTAGAAATCAAGTCGATATCTAGAAAATAAAACAAGTTATGACCAAAAAGGTAAGCAGTTCTACTACTGCCTCTTTCCGGCCACTTTTTAGTAGAACTGGTTACCTTTTTGGTCATAACTTGCTAAGTTTTCACTATATCGACTTGATTTCTTTTGCGTTGGATAGCTAACCGTATTGGTCTTAATTAGAAATTTTTTTCTGGTGGATAGTGCAAGAAAATTTTTTTATAATTTTTTCAAAAAAAAGCAAAGGAGGTAGTCCATGGTTTTTTTATGGAGAAAAATATTTTTTCGCACTATCTGCAAAAACCAAACTTTGAATTAAAGCCAATACGGTTCTCTATCCAACACAGTAGAAATCAAGTCGATATCTAGAAAATAAAACAAGTTATGACCAAAAAGGTAAGCAGTTCTACTACTGCCTCTTTCCGGCCACTTTTTAGTAGAACTGGTTACCTTTTTGGTCATAACTTGCTAAGTTTTCACTATATCGACTTGATTTCTTTTGCGTTGGATAGCTAACCGTATTGGTCTTAATTAGAAATTTTTTTCTGGTGGATAGTGCAAGAAAATTTTTTTATAATTTTTTCAAAAAAAAGCAAAGGGGGTAGTCCATGGTTTTTTTTATGGAGAAAAATATTTTTTTCGCAAAAACCAAACCAAACCAAACTTTGAATTAAAGCCAATACGGTTCTCCATCCAACACAGTAGAAATCAAGTCGATATGTAGAAAATAAAACAAGTTATGACCAAAAAGGTAAGCAGTTCTACTACTGCCTCTTTCCGGCCACTTTTTAATAGAACTGGTTACCTTTTTGGTCATAACTTGCTAAGTTTTCACTATATCGACTTGATTTCTTTTGCGTTGGATAGCTAACCGTATTGGTCCTAATTAGAAATTTTTTTCTGGTGGATAGTGCAAGAAAATTTTTTTATAATTTTTTCAAAAAAAAGCAAAGGGGGTAGTCCATGGTTTTTTTATGGAGAAAAATATTTTTTTCGCAAAAACCAAACCAAACCAAACTTTGAATTAAAGCCAATACGGTTCTCTATTCAACACAGTAGAAATCAAGTCGATATCTAGAAAATAAAACAAGTTATGACCAAAAAGGTAAGCAGTTCTATTACTGCCTCTTTCCGGCCACTTTTTAATAGAACTGGTTACCTTTTTGGTCATAACTTGCTAAGGTTTCACTATATCGACTTGATTTCTATTGCGTTGGATAGCTAACCGTATTAATCTTAATTAGAAATTTTTTTCTGGTGGATAGTGCAAGAAAATTTTTTTATAATTTTTTCAAAAAAAAGCAAAGGGGGTAGTCCATGGTTTTTTTATGGAGAAAAATATTTTTACGCACTATCTGCAAAAACCAAACTTTGAATTAAAGCCAATACGGTTCTCTATTCAACACAGTAGAAATCAAGTCGATATCTAGAAAATAAAACAAGTTATGACCAAAAAGGTAAGCAGTTCTACTACTGCCTCTTTCCGGCCACTTTTTAGTAGAACTGGTTACCTTTTTGGTCATAACTTGCTAAGTTTTCACTATATCGACTTGATTTCTTTTGCGTTGGATAGCTAACAGTATTGGCCTTAATTAAAAATTTTTTTCTGGTGGATAGTGCAAGAAAATTTTTTTATAATTTTTTCAAAAAAAAACAAAGGGGGAAGTCCATGGTTTTTTTATGGAGAAAAATATTTTTTTTCGCACTATCTGCAAAAAACAAAATTAGAATTAAAGCCAATACGGTGCTCTATCCAAAACAAGAAAAATCAATTCGATATCTAGAAAATAAAACAAGTTATGACCAAAATGGTAAGCAGTTCTACTACTGCCTCTTTCCGGCCCCTTTTTAGTAGACCTGGTTACCTTTTTGGTCATAACTTGCCAAGTTTTCACTATATCGACTTGATTTCTTTTGCGTTGGATAGCTAACCGTATTGGCCTTAATTAGAAATTTTTTTCTGGTGGATAGTGCAAGAAAATTTTTTTATAATTTTTTCAAAAAAAAGCAAAGGGGGAAGTCCATGGTTTTTTTTCTTGAGAAAAATATTTTTGTCGCACTATCTGCAAAAAACAAAGTAACTTTAACTTTAAAGTTAACTTTATAGTTTACTTTAACTTTAAAGTTAACTTTATAGTTCACTTTAACTTTATAGTTCACTTTAACTTTATAGTTTAAAGTTAACTTTATAGTTCACTTTAACTTTATAGTTCACTTTAATTTTATAGTTCACTTTAATTTAAAGTTCACTTTAACTTTAAAGTTCACTTTAACTTTAAAGTTCACTTTAACTTTAAAGTTCACTTTAACTTTAAAGTTAACTTTAACTTTAAAGTTCACTTTAACTTTAAAGTTCACTTTATTTTTAAAGTTAACTTTAACTTTAAAGTTCACTTTAACTTTAAAGTTCACTTTAACATTAAAGTTCACTTTAACTTTAAAGTTCACTTTAACTTTAAAGTTCACTTTAACTTTAAAGTTCACTTTAACTTTAAAGTTCACTTTAACTTTAAAGTTCACTTTAACTTTAAAGTTCACTTTAGTGTTAAAGTTCACTTTAACTTTAAAGTTAACCTTAACTTTAAAGTTCACTTTAACTTTATAGTTCACTTTAACTTTAAAGTTCACTTTAACTTTAAAGTTCACTTTAGTTTTAAAGTTCACTTTTACTTTAAAGTTAACTTTAACTTTAAAGTTAACTTTAACTTTAAAGTTCACTTTAACTTTATAGTTAGCTTTAACTTTATAGTTCACTTTAACTTTATAGTTCACTTTAACTTTAAAGTTCACTTTAACTTTAAAGTTGACTTTAACTTTATAGTTCACTTTAACTTTATAGTTCACTTTAACTTTAAAGTTAACTTTAACTTTAAAGTTAACTTTAACTTTATAGTTCACTTTAACTTTAAAGTTCACTTTAACTTTAAAGTTCACTTTAACTTTATAGTTAACTTTAACTTTAAAGTTCACTTTAATTTTAAAGTTCACTTTAACTTTGAAGTTCACTTTAACTTTAAAGTTCACTTTAACTTTAAAGTTCACTTTAACTTTAAAGTTCACTTTAACTTTAAAGTTCACTTTATTTTTAAAGTTCACTTTAACTTTAAAGTTCACTTTAACTTTAAAGTTCACTTTAACTTTAAAGTTCACTTTAACTTTAAAGTTCACTTTAACTTTAAAGTTCACTTTAACTTTAAAGTTCACTTTGACTTTAAAGTTCACTTTAACTTTAAAGTTCACTTTAACTTTAAAGTTCACTTTAACTTTAAAGTTCACTTTAACTTTAAAGTTAACTTTATAGTTAACTTTAACTTTAAAGTTAACTTTAACTTTATAGTTCACTTTAACTTTAAAGTTCACTTTATTTTTAAAGTTCACTTTAACTTTAAAGTTCACTTTAACTTTAAAGTTCACTTTAACTTTATAGTTCACTTTAACTTTAAAGTTCACTTTAACTTTAAAGTTAACTTTAACTGTATAGTTCACTTTAACTTTATAGTTCACTTTAACTTTAAAGTTCACTTTAACTTTAAAGTTCACTTTGACTTTAAAGTTCACTTTAACTTTAAAGTTCACTTTAACTTTAAAGTTAACTTTATAGTTAACTTTAACTTTAAAGTTAACTTTAACTTTATAGTTCACTTTAACTTTAAAGTTCACTTTATTTTTAAAGTTCACTTTAATTTTAAAGTTCACTTTAACTTTAAAGTTCACTTTAACTTTATAGTTCACTTTAACTTTAAAGTTCACTTTAACTTTAAAGTTAACTTTAACTGTATAGTTCACTTTAACTTTATAGGTCACTTTAACTTTAAAGTTCACTTTAACTTTAAAGTTCACTTTAACTTTAAAGTTAACTTTAACTTTAAAGTTCACTTTAACTTTAAAGTTAACTTTATAGTTCACTTTAACTTTATAGTTCACTTTAACTTTAAAGTTAACTTTTACTTTATAGTTCACTTTAACTTTAAAGTTAACTTTATAGTTCACTTTAATTTTAAAGTTTACTTTAACTTTATAGTTCACTTTAACTTTAAAGTTAACTTCTTAGTTCACTTTAACTTTATAGTTCACTTTAACTTTAAAGTTAACTTTATACTTAACTTTAACTTTAAAGGTAACTTTATAATTATTTTTATAGTTAACTTTATAGTTAACTTTATAGTTGACTTTAACTTTAAAGTTAACTTTATAATCAACTTTATTGTTAACTTTAACTTAAAAGTTAACTTTATAGTTCACTTTATAGTTTACTTTATAGTTTACTTTATAGTTCATTTTATAGTTCACTTTATAGGTCACTTTATATTTCACTTTATAGTTCACTTTATAGTTCAGTTTAGTTTACTAAGAGAGAGAGAGAGCGGTTATGCATATATAAATATATTCTCTGAATAAATATCCAGATATCACAAAAAGATGGCATTAACTCTGCTTATTGGTTACTCTGGATCTAGCTTCTTCACAATTTCGTTCAATTAATTTAAAAGAACTAACGGATCTAAGGCAAAATTTGTGAAAAAGTCAAGCAAAACGAGGCAAAATTTCCTTACGCCAAATGAGAGAATGGTAGTTTAATGAATTAAAATGTGTCATAAACGAGAATTAGTTCCTAATGCAGGTGGTTCATATTTCTCCCAATTCTAATTTTTCTCCCATCTCTAATATTTCTCCCATTTCTAAATTTTCTCCCATCTCTAAATTATTCATACCTATATAGTTTGATACGTATGCAATTCCATTTTTGTCACCATGGCCAGTAGTTCTCTAGAGCAATTAAAAAAAAAAATGATTTTTTTCAAAGTTAATTTTCTGGAATCCCAAAATTATTTCAGAAATGTGACTAAGCGTGACTTGTAGTGGACCCCTTGGACTACCACACCTATATAGTGGGATACGTCTGTAATTCCATTTTTGTACAATATGGCCAATAATGTACCCAAGGGAGCATTTTGAACAAAATCGAATTTTCCTACTCTGCGGCTATATTTATATATGCATATCTGAAATACATAGATACATTAAGGAAGACCTTTTTGCATATTTTTTTTTGTTAATCCTTGCCTTCAGTTCCTTGTGTTCTCCTTCTGAATATTTCACTATTCTCTGTGTTAAGTGTCCATGGTTTTTTTTTTTGAAGAAAAATATTTTTTTCGCACTATCTGCAAAAAACAAATTCGAATTAAAGCCAATACGGTTCTCTATCCAACACAGTAGAAATCAAGTCGATATCTAGAAAATAAAACAAGTTAGGACCAAAAAGGTAAGCAGTTCTACTACTGCCTCTTTCCGGCCACTTTTTAGTAGAACTGGTTACCTTTTTGGTCATAACTTGCTAAGTTTTCACTATATCGACTTGATTTCTTTTGCGTTGGATAGCTAACCGTATTGGCCTTAATTAAAAATTTTTTTCTGGTGGATAGTGCAAGAAAATTTTTTTATAATTTTTTCAAAAAAAAGCAAAGGGGGAAGTCCATGGTTTTTTTTCTTGAGAAAAATATTTTTGTCGCACTATCTGCAAAAAACAAAGTAACTTTAACTTTAAAGTTAACTTTATAGTTTACTTTAACTTTAAAGTTAACTTTATAGTTCACTTTAACTTTAAAGTTCACTTTAACTTTAAAGTTCACTTAAACTTTAAAGTTCACTTTAACTTTATAGTTCACTTTAATTTTAAAGTTTACTTTAATTTTAAAGTTTACTTTAACTTTAAAGTTAACTTTAACTTTATAGTTCACTTTAACTTTAAAGTTCACTTTAACTTTAAAGTTCACTTTAACTTTAAAGTTCACTTTAACTTTAAAGTTGACTTTAACTTTATAGTTCACTTTAACTTTAAAGTTAACTTTAACTTTAAAGTTCACTTTAATTTTAAAGTTCACTTTAACTTTATAGTTCACTTTAACTTTAAAGTTAACTTTAACTTTATAGTTCACTTTAACTTTATAGTTCACTTTAATTTTAAAGTTCACTTTAACTTTATAGTTCACTTTAACTTTAAAGTTAAAGTTAACTTTAAAGTTCACTTTAACTTTAAAGTTCACTTTAACTTTAAAGTTCACTTTAACTTTAAAGTTAACTTTAACTTTATAGTTCACTTTAACTTTATAGTTCACTTTAACTTTAAAGTTCACTTTAATTTTAAAGTTCACTTTAACTTTATAGTTCACTTTAACTTTATAGTTCACTTTAACTTTAAAGTTCACTTTAATTTTAAAGTTCACTTTAACTTTATAGTTCACTTTAACTTTAAAGTTCACTTTAACTTTAAAGTTAACTTTAACTTTATAGTTCACTTTAACTTTATAGTTCACTTTAACTTTAAAGTTCACTTTAACTTTAAAGTTCACTTTAACTTTAAAGTTGACTTTAACTTTATAGTTCACTTTAACTTTAAAGTTCACTTTAACTTTAAAGTTAACTTTAACTTTATAGTTCACTTTAACTTTATAGTTCACTTTAATTTTAAAGTTAACTTTAACTTTATTGTTAACTTTAACTTTAAAGTTCACTTTAATTTTAAAGTTCACTTTAACTTTATAGTTCACTTTAACTTTAAAGTTAAAGTTAACTTTAAAGTTCACTTTAACTTTAAAGTTCACTTTAACTTTAAAGTTCACTTTAACTTTAAAGTTAACTTTAACTTTATAGTTCACTTTAACTTTTTAGTTCACTTTAACTTTAAAGTTCACTTTAATTTTAAAGTTCACTTTAACTTTATAGTTCACTTTAACTTTATAGTTCACTTTAACTTTAAAGTTCACTTTAATTTTAAAGTTCACTTTAACTTTATAGTTCACTTTAACTTTAAAGTTCACTTTAACTTTAAAGTTAACTTTAACTTTATAGTTCACTTTAACTTTATAGTTCACTTTAACTTTAAAGTTCACTTTAATTTTAAAGTTCACTTTAACTTTAAAGTTAACTTTATAGTTAACTTTAACTTTAAAGTTAACTTTAACTTTATAGTTAACTTTAACTTTAAAGTTAACTTTAACTTTAAAGTTCACTTTAACTTTAAAGTTAACTTTAACTTTATAGTTCACTTTAACTTTAAAGTTCACTTTAACTTTGAAGTTCACTTTAACTTTAAAGTTAACTTTAAAGTTCACTTTAATTTTAAAGTTCACTTTAACTTTAAAGTGAACTTTAACTTTAAAGTTCACTTTAACTTTATAGTTCACTTTAACTTTATAGTTCACTTTAACTTTAAAGTTCACTTTAATTTTAAAGTTCACTTTAACTTTAAAGTTCACTTTAAAGTTCACTTTAATTTTAAAGTTCACTTTAACTTTAAAGTTAACTTTAACTTTAAAGTTCACTTTAACTTTAAAGTTCACTTTAACTTTAAAGTTAACTTTAACTTTAAAGTTCACTTTAACTTTAAAGTTCACTTTAACTTTAAAGTTAACTTTATAGTTCACTTTAACTTTAAAGTTAACTTTTACTTTATAGTTCACTTTAACTTTAAAGTTAACTTTATAGTTCACTTTAATTTTAAAATTCACTTTAACTTTATAGTTCACTTTAACTTTAAAGTTAACTTCTTAGTTCACTTTAACTTTATAGTTCACTTTAACTTTAAAGTTAACTTTATACTTAACTTTAACTTTAAAGGTAACTTTATAATTATTTTTATAGTTAACTTTATAGTTAACTTTATAGTTGACTTTAACTTTAAAGTTAACTTTATAATCAACTTTATAGTTCACTTTAACTTAAAAGTTAACTTTATAGTTCACTTTATAGTTTACTTTATAGTTTACTTTATAGTTCATTTTATAGTTCACTTTATAGGTCACTTTATATTTCACTTTATAGTTCACTTTATAGTTCAGTTTAGTTTACTAAGAGAGAGAGAGAGCGGTTATGCTACATAAATTCTCTGAATAAATATCCAGATATCACAAAAAGATGGCATTAACTCTGCTTATTGGTTACTCTGGATCTAGCTTCTTCACAATTTCGTTCAATTAATTTAAAAGAACTAACGGATCTAAGGCAAAATTTGTGAAAAAGTCAAGCAAAACGAGGCAAAATTTCGTTACGCCAAATGAGAGAATGGTAGTTTAATGAATTAAAATGTGTCATAAACGAGAATTAGTTCCTAATGCAGGTGGTTCATATTTCTCCCAATTCTAATTTTTCTCCCATCTCTAATATTTCTCCCATTTCTAAATTTTCTCCCATCTCTAAATTATTCATACCTATATAGTTTGATACGTATGCAATTCCATTTTTGTCACCATGGCCAGTAGTCCTCTAGAGCAATTAAAAAAAAAATGATTTTTTTCAAATTTAATTTTCTGGAATCCCAAAATTATTTCAGAAATGTGACTAAGCGCGACTTGTAGTGGACTCCTTGGACTACCACACCTATATAGTGGGATACGTCTGTAATTCCATTTTTGTACAATATGGCCAATAATGTACCCAAGGGAGCATTTTGAACAAAATCGAATTTTCCTACTCTGCGGCTATATTTATATATGCATATCTGAAATACATAGATACATTAAGGAAGACCTTTTTGCATATTTTTTTTGTTAATCCTTGCCTTCAGTTCCTTGTGTTCTCCTTCTGAATATTTCACTATTCTCTGTGTTAAGTGTCCATGGTTTTTTTTTTTTGGAGAAAAATATTTTTTTCGCACTATCTGCAAAAAGCAAATTCGAATTAAAGCCAATACGGTTCTCTATCCAACACAGTAGAAATCAAGTCGATATCTAGAAAATAAAACAAGTTATGACCAAAAAGGTAAGCAGTTCTACTATTGCCTCTTTCCGGCCACTTTTTAGTAGAACTGGTTACCTTTTTGGTCATAACTTGCTAAGTTTTCACTATATCGACTTGATTTCTTTTGCGTTGGATAGCTAACCGTATTGGCCTTAATTAGAAATTTTTTTCTGGTGGATAGTGCAAGAACATTTTTTTATAATTTTTTCAAAAAAAAGCAAAGGGGGAAGTCCATGGTTTTTTTTTTTGAGAAAAATATTTTTGTCGCACTATCTGCAAAAAACAAAGTAACTTTAACTTTAAAGTTAACTTTATAGTTTACTTTAACTTTAAAGTTAACTTTATAGTTCACTTTAACTTTAAAGTTAACTTTATAGTTCACTTTAACTTTATAGTTTAAAGTTAACTTTATAGTTCACTTTAACTTTATAGTTCAATTTAATTTAAAGTTCACTTTAATATAAAGTTCACTTTAACTTTAAAGTTCACTTAAACTTTAAAGTTAACTTTAACTTTATAGTTCACTTTAACTTTATAGTTCACTTTAACTTTAAAGTTCACTTTAACTTTATAGTTCACTTTAACTTTAAAGTTCACTTTAACTTTAAAGTTCACTTTAACTTTAAAGTTCACTTTAACTTTAAAGTTCACTTTAACTTAAAAGTTCACTTTAACTTTATAGTTCACTTTAATTTTAAAGTTTACTTTAATTTTAAAGTTTACTTTAACTTTAAAGTTAACTTTAACTTTATAGTTCACTTTAACTTTAAAGTTCACTTTAACTTTAAAGTTAACTTTAACTTTAAAGTTCACTTTAACTTTAAAGTTCACTTTAACTTTAAAGTTAACTTTAACTTTATAGTTCACTTTAACTTTATAGTTCACTTTAACTTTAAAGTTCACTTTAATTTTAAAGTTCACTTTAACTTTATAGTTCACTTTAACTTTATAGTTCACTTTAATTTTAAAGTTCACTTTAACTTTATAGTTCACTTTAACTTTAAAGTTCACTTTAACTTTAAAGTTAACTTTAACTTTATAGTTCACTTTAACTTTATAGTTCACTTTAATTTTAAAGTTCACTTTAACTTTATAGTTCACTTAAACTTTAAAGTTAACTTTAACTTTATAGTTCACTTTAACTTTAAAGTTCACTTTAATTTTAAAGTTCACTTTAACTTTAAAGTTAACTTTATAGTTAACTTTAACTTTAAAGTTCACTTTAACTTTAAAGTAAACTTTAACTTTATAGTTCACTTTAACTTTAAAGTTCACTTTAACTTTGAAGTTCACTTTAATTTTAAAGTTCACTTTATAGCTTTAACTTTAAAGTTAACTTTAACTTTAAAGTTCACTTTAACTTTAAAGTTCACTTTAACTTTAAAGTTAACTTTATAGTTCACTTTAACTCTAAAGTTAACTTTTACTTTATAGTTCACTTTAACTTTAAAGTTAACTTTATAGTTCACTTTAATTTTAAAATTCACTTTAACTTTATAGTTCACTTTACTTTAAAGTTAACTTCTTAGTTCACTTTAACTTTATAGTTCACTTTAACTTTAAAGTTAACTTTATACTTAACTTTAACTTTAAAGGTAACTTTATAATTATTTTTATAGTTAACTTTATAGTTAACTTTATAGTTGACTTTAACTTTAAAGTTAACTTTATAATCAACTTTATAGTTCACTTTAACTTAAAAGTTAACTTTATAGTTCACTTTATAGTTTACTTTATAGTTTACTTTATAGTTCATTTTATAGTTCACTTTATAGGTCACTTTATATTTCACTTTATAGTTCACTTTATAGTTCAGTTTAGTTTACTAAGAGAGAGAGAGAGCGGTTATGCTACATAAATTCTCTGAATAAATATCCAGATATCACAAAAAGATGGCATTAACTCTGCTTATTGGTTACTCTGGATCTAGCTTCTTCACAATTTCGTTCAATTAATTTAAAAGAACTAACGGATCTAAGGCAAAATTTGTGAAAAAGTCAAGCAAAACGAGGCAAAATTTCCTTACGCCAAATGAGAGAATGGTAGTTTAATGAATTAAAATGTGTCATAAACGAGAATTAGTTCCTAATGCAGGTGGTTCATATTTCTCCCAATTCTAATTTTTCTCCCATCTCTAATATTTCTCCCATTTCTAAATTTTCTCCCATCTCTAAATTATTCATACCTATATAGTTTGATACGTATGCAATTCCATTTTTGTCACCATGGCCAGTAGTCCTCTAGAGCAATTAAAAAAAAAAATGATTTTTTTCAAATTTAATTTTCTGGAATCCCAAAATTATTTCAGAAATGTGACTAAGCGTGACTTGTAGTGGACTCCTTGGACTACCACACCTATATAGTGGGATACGTCTGTAATTCCATTTTTGTACAATATGGCCAATAATGTACCCAAGGGAGCATTTTGAACAAAATCGAATTTTCCTACTCTGCGGCTATATTTATATATGCATATCTGAAATACATAGATACATTAAGGAAGACCTTTTTGCATATTTTTTTTTGTTAATCCTTGCCTTCAGTTCCTTGTGTTCTCCTTCTGAATATTTCACTATTCTCTGTGTTAAGTGTCCATGGTTTTTTTTTTTTTGGAGAAAAATATTTTTTTCGCACTATCTGCAAAAAGCAAATTCGAATTAAAGCCAATACGGTTCTCTATCCAACACAGTAGAATTCAAGTCGATATCTAGAAAATAAAACAAGTTATGACCAAAAAGGTAAGCAGTTCTACTATTGCCTCTTTCCGGCCACTTTTTAGTAGAACTGGTTACCTTTTTGGTCATAACTTGCTAAGTTTTCAATATATCGTCTTGATTCCTTTGCATTTTATAGCTAACCGTATTCGCCTTAATTACAAATTTTTTTCTGGTGGATAGTGCAAGAAAATTTTTCTATCATTTTTTCAAAAAAAAGCAAAGGGGGTGGTAGTCCATGGTTTTTTTTTTTTTTGACAAAAAATATTTTTTCTCCGCTATCTGCAAGAAGCAAAACTAGAATTAAAGCGAATACGGTTCTCTATTCAACGCAATAGAAATCAAGTCGATATCTAGAAAAGTAAGCAAGTTATGACCAAAAAGGTAAGCAGATCTACTACTGCCTCTTTCGGGTCACTTTTTAGTAGAAGTGGTTACCTTTTTGGTCATAACTTGCTAAGTTTTCAATATATCGTCTTGATTCCTTTGCATTTTATAGCTAACCGTATTGGCTTTAATTGGAAATGTTTTTCTGGTGGATAGTGCAAGAAAATTTTTCTATCATTTTTTCAAAAAAAAGCAAAGGGGGTAGTCCATGGTTTTTTTTTTTTTTGACAAAAAATATTTTTTCTCCGCTATCTGCAAGAAGCAAAACTAGAATTAAAGCGAATACGGTTCTCTATCCAACACAGTAGAAATCAAGTCGATATCTAGAAAATAAAACAAGTTATGACCAAAAAGGTAAGCAGTTCTACTATTGCCTCTTTCCGGCCACTTTTTAGTAGAACTGGTTACCTTTTTGGTCATAACTTGCTAAGTTTTCACTATATCGACTTGATTTCTTTTGCGTTGGATAGCTAACCGTATTGGCCTTAATTAGAAATTTTTTTCTGGTGGATAGTGCAAGAACATTTTTTTATAATTTTTTCAAAAAAAAGCAAAGGGGGAAGTCCATGGTTTTTTTTTTTTGAGAAAAATATTTTTGTCGCACTATCTGCAAAAAACAAAGTAACTTTAACTTTAAAGTTAACTTTATAGTTTACTTTAACTTTAAAGTTAACTTTATAGTTCACTTTAACTTTAAAGTTAACTTTATAGTTCACTTTAACTTTATAGTTTAAAGTTAACTTTATAGTTCACTTTAACTTTATAGTTCAATTTAATTTAAAGTTCACTTTAATATAAAGTTCACTTTAACTTTAAAGTTCACTTAAACTTTAAAGTTAACTTTAACTTTATAGTTCACTTTAACTTTATAGTTCACTTTAACTTTAAAGTTCACTTTAATTTTAAAGTTAACTTTAACTTTATAGTTAACTTTAACTTTAAAGTTAACTTTAACTTTAAAGTTCACTTTAACTTTATAGTTCACTTTAACTTTAAAGTTGACTTTAACTTTAAAGTTCACTTTAACTTTAAAGTTGACTTTAACTTTAAAGTTCACTTTAACTTTAAAGTTGACTTTAACTTTAAAGTTGACTTTAACTTTAAAGTTCACTTTAACTTTAAAGTTCACTTTAACTTTAAAGTTCACTTTAACTTTAAAGTTCACTTTAACTTTAAAGTTCACTTTAACTTTAAAGTTCACTTTAACTTTATAGTTCACTTTAATTTTAAAGTTTACTTTAATTTTAAAGTTTACTTTAACTTTAAAGTTGACTTTAACTTTATAGTTCACTTTAACTTTAAAGTTCACTTTAACTTTAAAGTTAACTTTAACTTTATAGTTCACTTTAACTTTATAGTTCACTTTAACTTTAAAGTTCACTTTAATTTTAAAGTTAACTTTAACTTTATAGTTAACTTTAACTTTAAAGTTAACTTTAACTTTAAAGTTCACTTTAACTTTAAAGTTCACTTTAACTTTAAAGTTCACTTTAACTTTATAGTTCACTTTAACTTTATAGTTCACTTTAACTTTAAAGTTCACTTTAATTTTAAAGTTCACTTTAACTTTATAGTTCACTTTAACTTTAAAGTTCACTTTAACTTTAAAGTTAACTTTAACTTTATAGTTCACTTTAACTTTATAGTTCACTTTAACTTTAAAGTTCACTTTAATTTTAAAGTTCACTTTAACTTTAAAGTTAACTTTATAGTTAACTTTAACTTTAAAGTTAACTTTAACTTTATAGTTAACTTTAACTTTAAAGTTAACTTTAACTTTAAAGTTCACTTTAACTTTAAAGTTCACTTTAACTTTAAAGTTAACTTTAACTTTATAGTTCACTTTAACTTTAAAGTTCACTTTAACTTTGAAGTTCACTTTAACTTTAAAGTTAACTTTAAAGTTCACTTTAATTTTAAAGTTCACTTTAACTTTAAAGTTAACTTTAACTTTAAAGTTCACTTTAACTTTATAGTTCATTTTAACTTTATAGTTCACTTTAACTTTAAAGTTCACTTTAATTTTAAAGTTCACTTTAACTTTAAAGTTCACTTTAAAGTTCACTTTAACTTTAAAGTTCACTTTAAAGTTCACTTTAATTTTAAAGTTCACTTTAATTTTAAAGTTCACTTTAACTTTAAAGTTAACTTTAACATTAAAGTTCACTTAAACTTTAAAGTTCACTTTAATTTTAAAGTTCACTTTAACTTTAAAGTTCACTTTAACTTTAAAGTTCACTTTAACTTTAAAGTTCACTTTAACTTTAAAGTTCACTTTAACTTTAAAGTTCACTTTAACTTTAAAGTTAACTTTAACTTTAAAGTTAACTTTAACTTTAAAGTTCACTTTAACTTTAAAGTTAACTTTATAGTTCACTTTAATTTTAAAATTCACTTTAACTTTATAGTTCACTTTAACTTTAAAGTTAACTTCTTAGTTCACTTTAACTTTATAGTTCACTTTAACTTTAAAGTTAACTTTATACTTAACTTTAACTTTAAAGGTAACTTTATAATTATTTTTATAGTTAACTTTATAGTTAACTTTATAGTTGACTTTAACTTTAAAGTTAACTTTATAATCAACTTTATAGTTCACTTTAACTTAAAAGTTAACTTTATAGTTCACTTTATAGTTTACTTTATAGTTTACTTTATAGTTCATTTTATAGTTCACTTTACAGGTCACTTTATATTTCACTTTATAGTTCACTTTATAGTTCAGTTTAGTTTACTAAGAGAGAGAGAGAGCGGTTATGCTACATAAATTCTCTGAATAAATATCCAGATATCACAAAAAGATGGCATTAACTCTGCTTATTGGTTACTCTGGATCTAGCTTCTTCACAATTTCGTTCAATTAATTTAAAAGAACTAACGGATCTAAGGCAAAATTTGTGAAAAAGTCAAGCAAAACGAGGCAAAATTTCCTTACGCCAAATGAGAGAATGGTAGTTTAATGAATTAAAATGTGTCATAAACGAGAATTAGTTCCTAATGCAGGTGGTTCATATTTCTCCCAATTCTAATTTTTCTCCCATCTCTAATATTTCTCCCATTTCTAAAATTTCTCCCATCTCTAAATTATTCATACCTATATAGTTTGATACGTATGCAATTCCATTTTTGTCACCATGGCCAGTAGTCCTCTAGAGCAATTAAAAAAAAATGATTTTTTTCAAATTTAATTTTCTGGAATCCCAAAATTATTTCAGAAATGTGACTAAGCGTGACTTGTAGTGGACTCCTTGGACTACCACACCTATATAGTGGGATACGTCTGTAATTCCATTTTTGTACAATATGGCCAATAATGTACCCAAGGGAGCATTTTGAACAAAATCGAATTTTCCTACTCTGCGGCTATATTTATATATGCATATCTGAAATACATAGATACATTAAGGAAGACCTTTTTGCATATTTTTTTTGTTAATCCTTGCCTTCAGTTCCTTGTGTTCTCCTTCTGAATATTTCACTATTCTCTGTGTTAAGTGTCCATGGTTTTTTTTTTTTGGAGAAAAATATTTTTTTCGCACTATCTGCAAAAAGCAAATTTGAATTAAAGCCAATACGGTTCTCTATCCAACACAGTAGAAATCAAGTCGATATCTAGAAAATAAAACAAGTTATGACCAAAAAGGTAAGCGGTTCTACTATTGCCTCTTTCCGGCCACTTTTTAGTAGAACTGGTTACCTTTTTGGTCATAACTTGCTAAGTTTTCACTATATCGACTTGATTTCTTTTGCGTTGGATAGCTAACCGTATTGGCCTTAATTAGAAATTTTTTTCTGTGTGGATAGTGCAAGAAAATTTTTTTATAATTTTTTCAAAAAAGCAAAGGGGGTAGTCCATGGTTTTTTTTTGGAGAAAAATATTTTTTTCGCACTATCTGCAAAAAACAAATTCGAATTAAAGCCAATACGGTTCTCTATCCAACACAGTAGAAATCAAGTCGATATCTAGAAAATAAAACAAGTTAGGACCAAAAAGGTAAGCAGTTCTACTACTGCCTCTTTCCGGCCACTCTTTAGTAGAACTGGTTACCTTTTTGGTTATAACTTGCTAAGTTTTCACTATATCGACTTAATTTCTTTTGCGTTGGATAGCTAACCGTATTCGCCTTAATTACAAATTTTTTTCTGGTGGATAGTGCAAGAAAATTTTTCTATCATTTTTTCAAAAAAAAGCAAAGGGGGTAGTCCATGGTTTTTTTTTTTTTTTGACAAAAAATATTTTTTCTCCGCTATCTGCAAGAAGCAAAACTAGAATTAAAGCGAATACGGTTCTCTATTCAACGCAATAGAAATCAAGGCGATATCTAGAAAAGTAAGCAAGTTATGACCAAAAAGGTAAGCAGATCTACTACTGCCTCTTTCGGGCCACTTTTTAGTAGAAGTGGTTACCTTTTTGGTCATAACTTGCTAAGTTTTCAATATATCGACTTGATTTCTTTTGCATTTTATAGCTAACCGTATTGGCTTTAATTGGAAATGTTTTTCTGGTGGATAGTGCAAGAAAATTTTTCTATCATTTTTTCAAAAAAAAAGCAAAGGGGGTAGTCCATGGTTTTTTTTTTTTGACAAAAAATAGTTTTTCTCCGCTATCTGCAAGAAGCAAAACTAGAATTAAAGCGAATACGGTTCTCTATTCAACGCAATAGAAATCAAGGCGATATCTAGAAAAGTAAGCAAGTTATGACCAAAAAGGTAAGCAGATCTACTACTGCCTCTTTCGGGCCACTTTTTAGTAGAAGTGGTTACCTTTTTGGTCATAACTTGCTAAGTTTTCAATATATCGACTTGATTTCTTTTGCATTTTATAGCTAACCGTATTGGCTTTAATTGGAAATGTTTTTCTGGTGGATAGTGCAAGAAAATTTTTCTATCATTTTTTTCAAAAAAAAGCAAAGGGGGTAGTCCATGGTTTTTTTTTTTTTTGACAAAAAATATTTTTTCTCCGCTATCTGCAAGAAGCAAAACTAGAATTAAATCGAATACGGTTCTCTATTCAACGCAATAGAAATCAAGGCGATATCTAGAAAAGTAAGCAAGTTATGACCAAAAAGGTAAGCAGATCTACTACTGCCTCTTTCGGGCCACTTTTTAGTAGAAGTGGTTACCTTTTTGGTCATAACTTGCTAAGTTTTCAATATATCGACTTGATTTCTTTTGCATTTTATAGCTAACCGTATTGGCTTTAATTGGAAATGTTTTTCTGGTGGATAGTGCAAGAAAATTTTTCTATCACTACTGCCTCTTTCGGGCCACTTTTTAGTAGAAGTGGTTACCTTTTTGGTCATAACTTGCTAAGTTTTCAATATATCGACTTGATTTCTTTTGCATTTTATAGCTAACCGTATTGGCTTTAATTGGAAATGTTTTTCTGGTGGATAGTGCAAGAAAATTTTTCTATCACTACTGCCTCTTTCGGGCCACTTTTTAGTAGAAGTGGTTACCTTTTTGGTCATAACTTGTTAAGTTTTCAATATATCGACTTTATTTCTTTTGCATTTTATAGCTAACCGTATTGGCTTTAATTGGAAAGGTTTTTCTGGTGGATAGTGCAAGAAAATTTTTCTATCACTACTGCCTCTTTCGGGCCACTTTTTAGTAGAAGTGGTTACCTTTTTGGTCATAACTTGCTAAGTTTTCAATATATCGACTTGATTTCTTTTGCATTTTATAGCTAACCGTATTGGCTTTAATTGGAAATGTTTTTCTGGTGGATAGTGCAAGAAAATTTTTCTATCATTTTTTCAAAAAAAAGCAAAGGGGGTAGTCCATGGTTTTTTTTTTTTTGACAAAAAATATTTTTTTTCCGCTATCTGCAAGAAGCAAAACTAGAATTAAAGCGAATACGGTTCTCTATTCAACGCAATAGAAATCAAGGCGATATCTAGAAAAGTAAGCAAGTTATGACCAAAAAGGTAAGCAGATCTACTACTGCCTCTTTCGGGCCACTTTTTAGTAGAAGTGGTTACCTTTTTGGTCATAACTTGCTAAGTTTTCAATATATCGACTTGATTTCTTTTGCATTTTATAGCTAACCGTATTGGCTTTAATTGGAAATGTTTTTCTGGTGGATAGTGCAAGAAAATTTTTCTATCATTTTTTCAAAAAAAAAGCAAAGGGGGTAGTCCATGGTTTTTTTTTTTTGACAGAAAATATTTTTTCTCCGCTATCTGCAAGAAGCAAAACTAGAATTAAAGCGAATACGGTTCTCTATTCAACGCAATAGAAATCAAGGCGATATCTAGAAAAGTAAGCAAGTTATGACCAAAAAGGTAAGCAGATCTACTACTGCCTCTTTCGGGCCACTTTTTAGTAGAAGTGGTTACCTTTTTGGTCATAACTTGCTAAGTTTTCAATATATCGACTTGATTTCTTTTGCATTTTATAGCTAATCGTATTGGCTTTAATTGGAAATGTTTTTCTGGTGGATAGTGCAAGAAAATTTTTCTATCATTTTTTCAAAAAAAAGCAAAGGGGGTAGTCCATGGTTTTTTTTTTTGACAAAAAATATTTTTTCTCCGCTATCTGCAAGAAGCAAAACTAGAATTAAAGCGAATACGGTTCTCTATTCAACGCAATAGAAATCAAGGCGATATCTAGAAAAGTAAGCAAGTTATGACCAAAAAGGTAAGCAGATCTACTACTGCCTCTTTCGGGCCACTTTTTAGTAGAAGTGGTTACCTTTTTGGTCATAACTTGCTAAGTTTTCAATATATCGACTTGATTTCTTTTGCATTTTATAGCTAATCGTATTGGCTTTAATTGGAAATGTTTTTCTGGTGGATAGTGCAAGAAAATTTTTCTATCATTTTTTCAAAAAAAAGCAAAGGGGGTAGTCCATGGTTTTTTTTTTTGACAAAAAATATTTTTTCTCCGCTATCTGCAAGAAGCAAAACTAGAATTAAAGCGAATACGGTTCTCTATTCAACGCAATAGAAATCAAGGCGATATCTAGAAAAGTAAGCAAGTTATGACCAAAAAGGTAAGCAGATCTACTACTGCCTCTTTCGGGCCACTTTTTAGTAGAAGTGGTTACCTTTTTGGTCATAACTTGCTAAGTTTTCAATATATCGACTTGATTTCTTTTGCATTTTATAGCTAACCGTATTGGCTTTAATTGGAAATGTTTTTCTGGTGGATAGTGCAAGAAAATTTTTCTATCACTACTGCCTCTTTCGGGCCACTTTTTAGTAGAAGTGGTTACCTTTTTGGTCATAACTTGCTAAGTTTTCAATATATCGACTTCATTTCTTTTGCGTTTTATAGCTAACCGTATTGGCTTTAATTGGAAATGTTTTTCTGGTGGATAGTGCAAGAAAATTTTTCTATCACTACTGCCTCTTTCGGGCCACTTTTTAGTAGAAGTGGTTACCTTTTTGGTCATAACTTGCTAAGTTTTCAATATATCGACTTGATTTCTTTTCCATTTTATAGCTAACCGTATTGGCTTTAATTGGAAATGTTTTTCTGGTGGATAGTGCAAGAAAATTTTTCTATCAGTTTTTCAAAAAAAAGCAAAGGGGGTAGTCCATGGTTTTTTTTTTTTTTGACAAAAAATATTTTTTTTCCGCTATCTGCAAGAAGCAAAACTAGAATTAAAGCGAATACGGTTCTCTATTCAACGCAATAGAAATCAAGGCGATATCTAGAAAAGTAAGCAAGTTATGACCAAAAAGGTAAGCAGATCTACTACTGCTTCTTTCGGGCCACTTTTTAGTAGAAGTGGTTACCTTTTTGGTCATAACTTGCTAAGTTTTCAATATATCGACTTGATTTCTTTTGCATTTTATAGCTAACCGTATTGGCTTTAATTGGAAATGTTTTTCTGGTGGATAGTGCAAGAAAATTTTTCTATCACTACTGCCTCTTTCGGGCCACTTTTTAGTAGAAGTGGTTACCTTTTTGGTCATAACTTGCTAAGTTTTCAATATATCGACTTGATTTCTTTTGCATTTTATAGCTAACCGTATTGGCTTTAATTGGAAATGTTTTTCTGGTGGATAGTGCGAGAAAAATTTTCTATCATTTTTTCAAAAAAAAGCTAAGGGGGTAGTCCATGGTTTTTTTTTTTTTTTTTGACAAAAAATATTTTTTTTCCGCTATGTGCAAGAAGCAAAACTAGAATTAAAGCGAATACGGTTCTCTATTCAACGCAATAGAAATCAAGGCGATATCTAGAAAAGTAAGCAAGTTATGACCAAAAAGGTAAGCAGATCTACTACTGCCTCTTTCGGGCCACTTTTTAGTAGAAGTGGTTACCTTTTTGGTCATAACTTGCTAAGTTTTCAATATATCGACTTGATTTCTTTTGCATTTTATAGCTAACCGTATTGGCTTTAATTGGAAATGTTTTTCTGGTGGATAGTGCAAGAAAATTTTTCTATCATTTTTTTAAAAAAAAGCAAAGGGGGTAGTCCATGGTTTTTTTTTTTTTTTTGACAAAAAATATTTTTTCTCCGCTATCTGCAAGAAGCAAAACTAGAATTAAAGCGAATACGGTTCTCTATTCAACGCAATAGAAATCAAGTCGATATCTAGAAAAGTAAGCAAGTTATGACCAAAAAGGTAAGCAGATCTACTACTGCCTCTCTCGGGCCACTTTTTAGTAGAAGTGGTTACCTTTTTGGTCATAACTTGCTAAGTTTTCAATATATCGACTTGATTTCTTTTGCATTTTATAGCTAACCGTATTGGCTTTAATTGGAAATGTTTTTCTGGTGGATAGTGCAAGAAAATTTTTCTATCATTTTTTAAAAAAAAAGCAAAGGGGGTAGTCCATAGTTTTTTTTTTTTTTTGACAAAAAATATTTTTTCTCCGCTATCTGCAAGAAGCAAAACTAGAATTAAAGCGAATACGGTTCTCTATTCAACGCAATAGAAATCAAGTCGATATCTAGAAAAGTAAGCAAGTTATGACCAAAAAGGTAAGCAGATCTACTACTGCCTCTCTCGGGCCACTTTTTAGTAGAAGTGGTTACCTTTTTGGTCATAACTTGCTAAGTTTTCAATATATCGACTTGATTTCTTTTGCATTTTATAGCTAACCGTATTGGCTTTAATTGGAAATGTTTTTCTGGTGGATAGTGCAAGAAAATTTTTCTATCATTTTTTTAAAAAAAAGCAAAGGGGGTAGTCCATGGTTTTTTTTTTTTTTTGACAAAAAATATTTTTTCTCCGCTATCTGCAAGAAGCAAAACTAGAATTAAAGCGAATACGGTTCTCTATTCAACGCAATAGAAATCAAGTCGATATCTAGAAAAGTAAGCAAGTTATGACCAAAAAGGTAAGCAGATCTACTACTGCCTCTCTCGGGCCACTTTTTAGTAGAAGTGGTTACCTTTTTGGTCATAACTTGCTAAGTTTTCAATATATCGACTTGATTTCTTTTGCATTTTATAGCTAACCGTATTGGCTTTAATTGGAAATGTTTTTCTGGTGGATAGTGCAAGAAAATTTTTCTATCATTTTTTTAAAAAAAAGCAAAGGGGTTAGTCCATGGTTTTTTTTTTTTTTTGACAAAAAATATTTTTTCTCCGCTATCTGCAAGAAGCAAAACTAGAATTAAAGCGAATACGGTTCTCTATTCAACGCAATAGAAATCAAGTCGATATCTAGAAAAGTAAGCAAGTTATGACCAAAAAGGTAAGCAGATCTACTACTGCCTCTCTCGGGCCACTTTTTAGTAGAAGTGGTTACCTTTTTGGTCATAACTTGCTAAGTTTTCAATATATCGACTTGATTTCTTTTGCATTTTATAGCTAACCGTATTGGCTTTAATTGGAAATGTTTTTCTGGTGGATAGTGCAAGAAAATTTTTCTATCATTTTTTTAAAAAAAAGCAAAGGGGGTAGTCCATGGTTTTTTTTTTTTTTTGACAAAAAATATTTTTTCTCCGCTATCTGCAAGAAGCAAAACTAGAATTAAAGCGAATACGGTTCTCTATTCAACGCAATAGAAATCAAGTCGATATCTAGAAAAGTAAGCAAGTTATGACCAAAAAGGTAAGCAGATCTACTACTGCTTCTTTCGGGTCACTTTTTAGTAGAAGTGGTTACCTTTTTGGTCATAACTTGCTAAGTTTTCAATATATCGACTTGATTTCTTTTGCATTTTATAGCTAACCGTATTGGCTTTAATTGGAAATGTTTTTCTGGTGGATAGTGCAAGAAAATTTTTCTATCATTTTTTTAAAAAAAAGCAAAGGGGGTAGTCCATGGTTTTTTTTTTTTTGACAAAAAATATTTTTTCTCCGCTATCTGCAAGAAGCAAAACTAGAATTAAAGCGAATACGGTTCTCTATTCAACGCAATAGAAATCAAGTCGATATCTAGAAAAGTAAGCAAGTTATGACCAAAAAGGTAAGCAGATCTACTACTGCCTCTTTCGGGCCACTTTTTAGTAGAAGTGGTTACCTTTTTGGTCATAACTTGCTAAGTTTTCAATATATCGACTTGATTTCTTTTGCATTTTATAGCTAACCGTATTGGCTTTAATTGGAAATGTTTTTCTGGTGGATAGTGCAAGAAAATTTTTCTATCATTTTTTTAAAAAAAAGCAAAGGGGGTAGTCCATAGTTTTTTTTTTTTTGACAAAAAATATTTTTCTCCGCTATCTGCAAGAAGCAAAACTAGAATTAAAGCGAATACGGTTCTCTATTCAACGCAATAGAAATCAAGTCGATATCTAGAAAAGTAAGCAAGTTATGACCAAAAAGGTAAGCAGATCTACTACTGCCTCTTTCGGGCCACTTTTTAGTAGAAGTGGTTACCTTTTTGGTCATAACTTGCTAAGTTTTCAATATATCGACTTGATTTCTTTTGTATTTTATAGCTAACCGTATTGGCTTTAATTGGAAATGTTTTTCTGGTGGATAGTGCAAGAAAATTTTTCTATCATTTTTTTAAAAAAAAGCAAAGGGGGTAGTCCATAGTTTTTTTTTTTTTTTGACAAAAAATATTTTTTCTCCGCTATCTGCAAGAAGCAAAACTAGAATTAAAGCGAATACGGTTCTCTATTCAACGCAATAGAAATCAAGTCGATATCTAGAAAAGTAAGCAAGTTATGACCAAAAAGGTAAGCAGATCTACTACTGCCTCTTTCGGGCCACTTTTTAGTAGAAGTGGTTACCTTTTTGGTCATAACTTGCTAAGTTTTCAATATATCGACTTGATTTCTTTTGCATTTTATAGCTAACCGTATTGGCTTTAATTGGAAATGTTTTTCTGGTGGATAGTGCAAGAAAATTTTTCTATCATTTTTTTAAAAAAAGCAAAGGGGGTAGTCCATAGTTTTTTTTTTGACAAAAAATATTTTTTCTCCGCTATCTGCAAGAAGCAAAACTAGAATTAAAGCGAATACGGTTCTCTATTCAACGCAATAGAAATCAAGTCGATATCTAGAAAAGTAAGCAAGTTATGACCAAAAAGGTAAGCAGATCTACTACTGCCTCTTTCGGGCCACTTTTTAGTAGAAGTGGTTACCTTTTTGGTCATAACTTGCTAAGTTTTCAATATATCGACTTGATTTCTTTTGCATTTTATAGCTAACCGTATTGGCTTTAATTGGAAATGTTTTTCTGGTGGATAGTGCAAGAAAATTTTTCTATCATTTTTTTAAAAAAAAGCAAAGGGGGTAGTCCATAGTTTTTTTTTTTGACAAAAAATATTTTTTCTCCGCTATCTGCAAGAAGCAAAACTAGAATTAAAGCGAATACGGTTCTCTATTCAACGCAATAGAAATCAAGTCGATATCTAGAAAAGTAAGCAAGTTATGACCAAAAAGGTAAGCAGATCTACTACTGCCTCTTTCGGGCCACTTTTTAGTAGAAGTGGTTACCTTTTTGGTCATAACTTGCTAAGTTTTCAATATATCGACTTGATTTCTTTTGCATTTTATAGCTAACCGTATTGGCTTTAATTGGAAATGTTTTTCTGGTGGATAGTGCAAGAAAATTTTTCTATCATTTTTTTAAAAAAAAGCAAAGGGGGTAGTCCATAGTTTTTTTTTTTTCGACAAAAAATATTTTTTCTCCGCTATCTGCAAGAAGCAAAACTAGAATTAAAGCGAATACGGTTCTCTATTCAACGCAATAGAAATCAAGTCGATATCTAGAAAAGTAAGCAAGTTATGACCAAAAAGGTAAGCAGATCTACTACTGCCTCTTTCGGGCCACTTTTTAGTAGAAGTGGTTACCTTTTTGGTCATAACTTGCTAAGTTTTCAATATATCGACTTGATTTCTTTTGCATTTTATAGCTAACCGTATTGGCTTTAATTGGAAATGTTTTTCTGGTGGATAGTGCAAGAAAATTTTTCTATCATTTTTTTAAAAAAAAGCAAAGGGGGTAGTCCATAGTTTTTTTTTTTTTGACAAAAAATATTTTTTCCCCGCTATCTGCAAGAAGCAAAACTAGAATTAAAGCGAATACGGCTCTCTATTCAACGCAATAGAAATCAAGTCGATATCTAGAAAAGTAAGCAAGTTATGACCAAAAAGGTAAGCAGATCTACTACTGCCTCTTTCGGGCCACTTTTTAGTAGAAGTGGTTACCTTTTTGGTCATAACTTGCTAAGTTTTCAATATATCGACTTGATTTCTTTTGCATTTTATAGCTAACCGTATTGGCTTTAATTGGAAATGTTTTTCTGGTGGATAGTGCAAGAAAATTTTTCTATCATTTTTTAAAAAAAAAGCAAAGGGGGTAGTCCATAGTTTTTTTTTTTGACAAAAAATATTTTTTCTCCGCTATCTGCAAGAAGCAAAACTAGAATTAAAGCGAATACGGTTCTCTATTCAACGCAATAGAAATCAAGTCGATATCTAGAAAAGTAAGCAAGTTATGACCAAAAAGATAAGCAGATCTACTACTGCCTCTTTCGGGCCACTTTTTAGTAGAAGTGGTTACCTTTTTGGTCATAACTTGCTAAGTTTTCAATATATCGACTTGATTTCTTTTGCATTTTATAGCTAACCGTATTGGCTTTAATTGGAAATGTTTTTCTGGTGGATAGTGCAAGAAAATTTTTCTATCATTTTTTTAAAAAAAAGCAAAGGGGGTAGTCCATAGTTTTTTTTTTTTTGACAAAAAATATTTTTTCTCCGCTATCTGCAAGAAGCAAAACTAGAATTAAAGCGAATACGGTTCTCTATTCAACGCAATAGAAATCAAGTCGATATCTAGAAAAGTAAGCAAGTTATGACCAAAAAGGTAAGCAGATCTACTACTGCCTCTTTCGGGCCACTTTTTAGTAGAAGTGGTTACCTTTTTGGTCATAACTTGCTAAGTTTTCAATATATCGACTTGATTTCTTTTGCATTTTATAGCTAACCGTATTGGCTTTAATTGGAAATGTTTTTCTGGTGAATAGTGCAAGAAAATTTTTCTATCATTTTTTTAAAAAAAAGCAAAGGGGGTAGTCCATAGTTTTTTTTTTTGACAAAAAATATTTTTTCTCCGCTATCTGCAAGAAGCAAAACTAGAATTAAAGCGAATACGGTTCTCTATTCAACGCAATAGAAATCAAGTCGATATCTAGAAAAGTAAGCAAGTTATGACCAAAAAGGTAAGCAGATCTACTACTGCCTCTTTCGGGCCACTTTTTAGTAGAAGTGGTTACCTTTTTGGTCATAACTTGCTAAGTTTTCAATATATCGACTTGATTTCTTTTGCATTTTATAGCTAACCGTATTGGCTTTAATTGGAAATGTTTTTCTGGTGGATAGTGCAAGAAAATTTTTCTATCATTTTTTTAAAAAAAAGCAAAGGGGGTAGCCCATGGTTTTTTTTTTGACAAAAAATATTTTTTCTCCGCTATCTGCAAGAAGCAAAACTAGAATTAAAGCGAATACGGTTCTCTATTCAACGCAATAGAAATCAAGTCGATATCTAGAAAAGTAAGCAAGTTATGACCAAAAAGGTAAGCAGATCTACTACTGCCTCTTTCGGGCCACTTTTTAGTAGAAGTGGTTACCTTTTTGGTCATAACTTGCTAAGTTTTCAATATATCGTCTTGATTTCTTTTGCATTTTATAGCTAACCGTATTGGCTTTAATTGGAAATGTTTTTCTGGTGGATAGTGCAAGAAAATTTTTCTATCATTTTTTTAAAAAAAAGCAAAGGGGGTAGTCCATAGTGTTTTTTTTTTGACAAAAAATATTTTTTCTCCGCTATCTGCAAGAAGCAAAACTAGAATTAAAGCGAATACGGTTCTCTATTCAACGCAATAGAAATCAAGTCGATATCTAGAAAAGTAAGCAAGTTATGACCAAAAAGGTAAGCAGATCTACTACTGCCTCTTTCGGGCCACTTTTTAGTAGAAGTGGTTACCTTTTTGGTCATAACTTGCTAAGTTTTCAATATATCGACTTGATTTCTTTTGCATTTTATAGCTAACCGTATTGGCTTTAATTGGAAATGTTTTTCTGGTGGATAGTGCAAGAAAATTTTTCTATCATTTTTTAAAAAAAAGCAAAGGGGGTAGTCCATAGTTTTTTTTTTTGACAAAAAATATTTTTTCCCCGCTATCTGCAAGAAGCAAAACTAGAATTAAAGCGAATACGGTTCTCTATTCAACGCAATAGAAATCAAGTCGATATCTAGAAAAGTAAGCAAGTTATGACCAAAAAGGTAAGCAGATCTACTACTGCCTCTTTCGGGCCACTTTTTAGTAGAAGTGGTTACCTTTTTGGTCATAACTTGCTAAGTTTTCAATATATCGACTTGATTTCTTTTGCATTTTATAGCTAACCGTATTGGCTTTAATTGGAAATGTTTTTCTGGTGGATAGTGCAAGAAAATTTTTCTATCATTTTTTAAAAAAAAGCAAAGGGGGTAGTCCATAGTTTTTTTTTTTTGACAAAAAATATTTTTTCTCCGCTATCTGCAAGAAGCAAAACTAGAATTAAAGCGAATACGGCTCTCTATTCAACGCAATAGAAATCAAGTCGATATCTAGAAAAGTAAGCAAGTTATGACCAAAAAGGTAAGCAGATCTACTACTGCCTCTTTCGGGCCACTTTTTAGTAGAAGTGGTTACCTTTTTGGTCATAACTTGCTAAGTTTTCAATATATCGACTTGATTTCTTTTGCATTTTATAGCTAACCGTATTGGCTTTAATTGGAAATGTTTTTCTGGTGGATAGTGCAAGAAAATTTTTCTATCATTTTTTAAAAAAAAAGCAAAGGGGGTAGTCCATAGTTTTTTTTTTTGACAAAAAATATTTTTTCTCCGCTATCTGCAAGAAGCAAAACTAGAATTAAAGCGAATACGGTTCTCTATTCAACGCAATAGAAATCAAGTCGATATCTAGAAAAGTAAGCAAGTTATGACCAAAAAGGTAAGCAGATCTACTACTGCCTCTTTCGGGCCACTTTTTAGTAGAAGTGGTTACCTTTTTGGTCATAACTTGCTAAGTTTTCAATATATCGACTTGATTTCTTTTGCATTTTATAGCTAACCGTATTGGCTTTAATTGGAAATGTTTTTCTGGTGGATAGTGCAAGAAAATTTTTCTATCATTTTTTTAAAAAAAAGCAAAGGGGGTAGTCCATAGTTTTTTTTTTTGACAAAAAATATTTTTTCTCCGCTATCTGCAAGAAGCAAACTAGAATTAAAGCGAATACGGTTCTCTATTCAACGCAATAGAAATCAAGTCGATATCTAGAAAAGTAAGCAAGTTATGACCAAAAAGGTAAGCAGATCTACTACTGCCTCTTTCGGGCCACTTTTTAGTAGAAGTGGTTACCTTTTTGGTCATAACTTGCTAAGTTTTCAATATATCGACTTGATTTCTTTTGCATTTTATAGCTAACCGTATTGGTTTTAATTGGAAATGTTTTTCTGGTGGATAGTGCAAGAAAAATTTTCTATCATTTTTTTAAAAAAAAGCAAAGGGGGTAGTCCATAGTTTTTTTTTTTTGACAAAAAATATTTTTTCTCCGCTATCTGCAAGAAGCAAACTAGAATTAAAGCGAATACGGTTCTCTATTCAACGCAATAGAAATCAAGTCGATATCTAGAAAAGTAAGCAAGTTATGACCAAAAAGGTAAGCAGATCTACTACTGCCTCTTTCGGGCCACTTTTTAGTAGAAGTGGTTACCTTTTTGGTCATAACTTGCTAAGTTTTCAATATATCGACTTGATTTCTTTTGCATTTTATAGCTAACCGTATTGGCTTTAATTGGAAATGTTTTTCTGGTGGATAGTGCAAGAAAATTTTTCTATCATTTTTTTAAAAAAAAGCAAAGGGGGTAGTCCATAGTTTTTTTTTTTGACAAAAAATATTTTTTCTCCGCTATCTGCAAGAAGCAAAACTAGAATTAAAGCGAATACGGTTCTCTATTCAACGCAATAGAAATCAAGTCGATATCTAGAAAAGTAAGCAAGTTATGACCAAAAAGGTAAGCAGATCTACTACTGCCTCTTTCTAGCCACTTTTTAGTAGAAGTGGTTACCTTTTTGGTCATAACTTGCTAAGTTTTCAATATATCGACTTGATTTCTCTTGCATTTTATAGCTAACCGTATTGGCTTTAATTGGAAATGTTTTTCTGGTGGATAGTGCAAGAAAATTTTTCTATCATTTTTTTAAAAAAAAGCAAAGGGGGTAGCCCTTTTTTTTTTTTTTTGACAAAAAATATTTTTTCTCCGCTATCTGCAAGAAGCAAAACTAGAATTAAAGCGAATACGGTTCTCTATTCAACGCAATAGAAATCAAGTCGATATCTAGAAAAGTAAGCAAGTTATGACCAAAAAGGTAAGCAGATCTACTACTGCCTCTTTCGGGCCACTTTTTAGTAGAAGTGGTTACCTTTTTGGTCATAACTTGCTAAGTTTTCAATATATCGTCTTGATTTCTTTTGCATTTTATAGCTAACCGTATTGGCTTTAATTGGAAATGTTTTTCTGGTGGATAGTGCAAGAAAATTTTTCTATCATTTTTTTAAAAAAAAGCAAAGGGGGTAGTCCATAGTGTTTTTTTTTTGACAAAAAATATTTTTTCTCCGCTATCTGCAAGAAGCAAAACTAGAATTAAAGCGAATACGGTTCTCTATTCAACGCAATAGAAATCAAGTCGATATCTAGAAAAGTAAGCAAGTTATGACCAAAAAGGTAAGCAGATCTACTACTGCCTCTTTCGGGCCACTTTTTAGTAGAAGTGGTTACCTTTTTGGTCATAACTTGCTAAGTTTTCAATATATCGACTTGATTTCTTTTGCATTTTATAGCTAACCGTATTGGCTTTAATTGGAAATGTTTTTCTGGTGGATAGTGCAAGAAAATTTTTCTATCATTTTTTAAAAAAAAGCAAAGGGGGTAGTCCATAGTTTTTTTTTTTGACAAAAAATATTTTTTCTCCGCTATCTGCAAGAAGCAAAACTAGAATTAAAGCGAATACGGTTCTCTATTCAACGCAATAGAAATCAAGTCGATATCTAGAAAAGTAAGCAAGTTATGACCAAAAAGGTAAGCAGATCTACTACTGCCTCTTTCGGGCCACTTTTTAGTAGAAGTGGTTACCTTTTTGGTCATAACTTGCTAAGTTTTCAATATATCGACTTGATTTCTTTTGCATTTTATAGCTAACCGTATTGGCTTTAATTGGAAATGTTTTTCTGGTGGATAGTGCAAGAAAATTTTTCTATCATTTTTTAAAAAAAAGCAAAGGGGGTAGTCCATAGTTTTTTTTTTTTTGACAAAAAATATTTTTTCTCCGCTATCTGCAAGAAGCAAAACTAGAATTAAAGCGAATACGGCTCTCTATTCAACGCAATAGAAATCAAGTCGATATCTAGAAAAGTAAGCAAGTTATGACCAAAAAGGTAAGCAGATCTACTACTGCCTCTTTCGGGCCACTTTTTAGTAGAAGTGGTTACCTTTTTGGTCATAACTTGCTAAGTTTTCAATATATCGACTTGATTTCTTTTGCATTTTATAGCTAACCGTATTGGCTTTAATTGGAAATGTTTTTCTGGTGGATAGTGCAAGAAAATTTTTCTATCATTTTTTAAAAAAAAAGCAAAGGGGGTAGTCCATAGTTTTTTTTTTTGACAAAAAATATTTTTTCTCCGCTATCTGCAAGAAGCAAAACTAGAATTAAAGCGAATACGGTTCTCTATTCAACGCAATAGAAATCAAGTCGATATCTAGAAAAGTAAGCAAGTTATGACCAAAAAGGTAAGCAGATCTACTACTGCCTCTTTCGGGCCACTTTTTAGTAGAAGTGGTTACCTTTTTGGTCATAACTTGCTAAGTTTTCAATATATCGACTTGATTTCTTTTGCATTTTATAGCTAACCGTATTGGCTTTAATTGGAAATGTTTTTCTGGTGGATAGTGCAAGAAAATTTTTCTATCATTTTTTTAAAAAAAAGCAAAGGGGGTAGTCCATAGTTTTTTTTTTTGACAAAAAATATTTTTTCTCCGCTATCTGCAAGAAGCAAACTAGAATTAAAGCGAATACGGTTCTCTATTCAACGCAATAGAAATCAAGTCGATATCTAGAAAAGTAAGCAAGTTATGACCAAAAAGGTAAGCAGATCTACTACTGCCTCTTTCGGGCCACTTTTTAGTAGAAGTGGTTACCTTTTTGGTCATAACTTGCTAAGTTTTCAATATATCGACTTGATTTCTTTTGCATTTTATAGCTAACCGTATTGGTTTTAATTGGAAATGTTTTTCTGGTGGATAGTGCAAGAAAAATTTTCTATCATTTTTTTAAAAAAAAGCAAAGGGGGTAGTCCATAGTTTTTTTTTTTTGACAAAAAATATTTTTTCTCCGCTATCTGCAAGAAGCAAACTAGAATTAAAGCGAATACGGTTCTCTATTCAACGCAATAGAAATCAAGTCGATATCTAGAAAAGTAAGCAAGTTATGACCAAAAAGGTAAGCAGATCTACTACTGCCTCTTTCGGGCCACTTTTTAGTAGAAGTGGTTACCTTTTTGGTCATAACTTGCTAAGTTTTCAATATATCGACTTGATTTCTTTTGCATTTTATAGCTAACCGTATTGGCTTTAATTGGAAATGTTTTTCTGGTGGATAGTGCAAGAAAATTTTTCTATCATTTTTTAAAAAAAAGCAAAGGGGGTAGTCCATAGTTTTTTTTTTTGACAAAAAATATTTTTTCTCCGCTATCTGCAAGAAGCAAACTAGAATTAAAGCGAATACGGTTCTCTATTCAACGCAATAGAAATCAAGTCGATATCTAGAAAAGTAAGCAAGTTATGACCAAAAAGGTAAGCAGATCTACTACTGCCTCTTTCGGGCCACTTTTTAGTAGAAGTGGTTACCTTTTTGGTCATAACTTGCTAAGTTTTCAATATATCGACTTGATTTCTTTTGCATTTTATAGCTAACCGTATTGGCTTTAATTGGAAATGTTTTTCTGGTGGATAGTGCAAGAAAATTTTTCTATCATTTTTTTAAAAAAAAGCAAAGGGGGTAGCCCATGGTTTTTTTTTTTGACAAAAAATATTTTTTCTCCGCTATCTGCAAGAAGCAAAACTAGAATTAAAGCGAATACGGTTCTCTATTCAACGCAATAGAAATCAAGTCGATATCTAGAAAAGTAAGCAAGTTATGACCAAAAAGGTAAGCAGATCTACTACTGCCTCTTTCGGGCCACTTTTTAGTAGAAGTGGTTACCTTTTTGGTCATAACTTGCTAAGTTTTCAATATATCGACTTGATTTCTTTTGCATTTTATAGCTAACCGTATTGGCTTTAATTGGAAATGTTTTTCTGGTGGATAGTGCAAGAAAATTTTTCTATCATTTTTTTAAAAAAAAGCAAAGGGGGTAGTCCATAGTTTTTTTTTTTGACAAAAAATATTTTTTCTCCGCTATCTGCAAGAAGCAAAACTAGAATTAAAGCGAATACGGTTCTCTATTCAACGCAATAGAAATCAAGTCGATATCTAGAAAAGTAAGCAAGTTATGACCAAAAAGGTAAGCAGATCTACTACTGCCTCTTTCGGGCCACTTTTTAGTAGAAGTGGTTACCTTTTTGGTCATAACTTGCTAAGTTTTCAATATATCGACTTGATTTCTTTTGCATTTTATAGCTAACCGTATTGGCTTTAATTGGAAATGTTTTTCTGGTGGATAGTGCAAGAAAATTTTTCTATCATTTTTTTAAAAAAAAGCAAAGGGGGTAGTCCATAGTTTTTTTTTTTGACAAAAAATATTTTTTCTCCGCTATCTGCAAGAAGCAAAACTAGAATTAAAGCGAATACGGTTCTCTATTCAACGCAATAGAAATCAAGTCGATATCTAGAAAAGTAAGCAAGTTATGACCAAAAAGGTAAGCAGATCTACTACTGCCTCTTTCTAGCCACTTTTTAGTAGAAGTGGTTACCTTTTTGGTCATAACTTGCTAAGTTTTCAATATATCGACTTGATTTCTTTTGCATTTTATAGCTAACCGTATTGGCTTTAATTGGAAATGTTTTTCTGGTGGATAGTGCAAGAAAATTTTTCTATCATTTTTTTAAAAAAAAGCAAAGGGGGTAGCCCATGGTTTTTTTTTTTGACAAAAAATATTTTTTCTCCGCTATCTGCAAGAAGCAAAACTAGAATTAAAGCGAATACGGTTCTCTATTCAACGCAATAGAAATCAAGCCGATATCTAGAAAAGTAAGCAAGTTATGACCAAAAAGGTAAGCAGATCTACTACTGCCTCTTTCGGGCCACTTTTTAGTAGAAGTGGTTACCTTTTTGGTCATAACTTGCTAAGTTTTCAATATATCGTCTTGATTTCTTTTGCATTTTATAGCTAACCGTATTGGCTTTAATTGGAAATGTTTTTCTGGTGGATAGTGCAAGAAAATTTTTCTATCATTTTTTTAAAAAAAAGCAAAGGGGGTAGTCCATAGTTTTTTTTTTTTGACAAAAAATATTTTTTCTCCGCTATCTGCAAGAAGCAAAACTAGAATTAAAGCGAATACGGTTCTCTATTCAACGCAATAGAAATCAAGTCGATATCTAGAAAAGTAAGCAAGTTATGACCAAAAAGGTAAGCAGATCTACTACTGCCTCTTTCGGGCCACTTTTTAGTAGAAGTGGTTACCTTTTTGGTCATAACTTGCTAAGTTTTCAATATATCGACTTGATTTCTTTTGCATTTTATAGCTAACCGTATTGGCTTTAATTGGAAATGTTTTTCTGGTGGATAGTGCAAGAAAATTTTTCTATCATTTTTTTAAAAAAAAGCAAAGGGGGTAGCCCATGGTTTTTTTTTTTGACAAAAAATATTTTTTCTCCGCTATCTCCAAGAAGCAAAACTAGAATTAAAGCGAATACGGTTCTCTATTCAACGCAATAGAAATCAAGTCGATATCTAGAAAAGTAAGCAAGTTATGACCAAAAAGGTAAACAGATCTACTACTGCCTCTTTCGGGCCACTTTTTAGTAGAAGTGGTTACCTTTTTGGTCATAACTTGCTAAGTTTTCAATATATCGACTTGATTTCTTTTGCATTTTATAGCTAACCGTATTGGCTTTAATTGGAAATGTTTTTCTGGTGGATAGTGCAAGAAAATTTTTCTATCATTTTTTAAAAAAAAAGCAAAGGGGGTAGTCCATAGTTTTTTTTTTTGACAAAAAATATTTTTTCTCCGCTATCTGCAAGAAGCAAAACTAGAATTAAAGCGAATACGGTTCTCTATTCAACGCAATAGAAATCAAGTCGATATCTAGAAAAGTAAGCAAGTTATGACCAAAAAGGTAAGCAGATCTACTACTGCCTCTTTCGGGCCACTTTTTAGTAGAAGTGGTTACCTTTTTGGTCATAACTTGCTAAGTTTTCAATATATCGACTTGATTTCTTTTGCATTTTATAGCTAACCGTATTGGCTTTAATTGGAAATGTTTTTCTGGTGGATAGTGCAAGAAAATTTTTCTATCATTTTTTTAAAAAAAAGCAAAGGGGGTAGTCCATAGTTTTTTTTTTTTTGACAAAAAATATTTTTTCTCCGCTATCTGCAAGAAGCAAAACTAGAATTAAAGCGAATACGGCTCTCTATTCAACGCAATAGAAATCAAGTCGATATCTAGAAAAGTAAGCAAGTTATGACCAAAAAGGTAAGCAGATCTACTACTGCCTCTTTCGGGCCACTTTTTAGTAGAAGTGGTTACCTTTTTGGTCATAACTTGCTAAGTTTTCAATATATCGACTTGATTTCTTTTGCATTTTATAGCTAACCGTATTGGCTTTAATTGGAAATGTTTTTCTGGTGGATAGTGCAAGAAAATTTTTCTATCATTTTTTAAAAAAAAGCAAAGGGGGTAGTCCATAGTTTTTTTTTTTGACAAAAAATATTTTTTCTCCGCTATCTGCAAGAAGCAAAACTAGAATTAAAGCGAATACGGTTCTCTATTCAACGCAATAGAAATCAAGTCGATATCTAGAAAAGTAAGCAAGTTATGACCAAAAAGGTAAGCAGATCTACTACTGCCTCTTTCGGGCCACTTTTTAGTAGAAGTGGTTACCTTTTTGGTCATAACTTGCTAAGTTTTCAATATATCGACTTGATTTCTTTTGCATTTTATAGCTAACCGTATTGGCTTTAATTGGAAATGTTTTTCTGGTGGATAGTGCAAGAAAATTTTTCTATCATTTTTTTAAAAAAAAGCAAAGGGGGTAGTCCATAGTTTTTTTTTTTTGACAAAAAATATTTTTTCTCCGCTATCTGCAAGAAGCAAAACTAGAATTAAAGCGAATACGGTTCTCTATTCAACGCAATAGAAATCAAGTCGATATCTAGAAAAGTAAGCAAGTTATGACCAAAAAGGTAAGCAGATCTACTACTGCCTCTTTCGGGCCACTTTTTAGTAGAAGTGGTTACCTTTTTGGTCATAACTTGCTAAGTTTTCAATATATCGACTTGATTTCTTTTGCATTTTATAGCTAACCGTATTGGCTTTAATTGGAAATGTTTTTCTGGTGGATAGTGCAAGAAAATTTTTCTATCATTTTTTTAAAAAAAAGCAAAGGGGGTAGTCCATAGTTTTTTTTTTTGACAAAAAATATTTTTTCTCCGCTATCTGCAAGAAGCAAAACTAGAATTAAAGCGAATACGGTTCTCTATTCAACGCAATAGAAATCAAGTCGATATCTAGAAAAGTAAGCAAGTTATGACCAAAAAGGTAAGCAGATCTACTACTGCCTCTTTCTAGCCACTTTTTAGTAGAAGTGGTTACCTTTTTGGTCATAACTTGCTAAGTTTTCAATATATCGACTTGATTTCTTTTGCATTTTATAGCTAACCGTATTGGCTTTAATTGGAAATGTTTTTCTGGTGGATAGTGCAAGAAAATTTTTCTATCATTTTTTAAAAAAAAGCAAAGGGGGTAGCCCATGGTTTTTTTTTTTGACAAAAAATATTTTTTCTCCGCTATCTGCAAGAAGCAAAACTAGAATTAAAGCGAATACGGTTCTCTATTCAACGCAATAGAAATCAAGTCGATATCTAGAAAAGTAAGCAAGTTATGACCAAAAAGGTAAGCAGATCTACTACTGCCTCTTTCGGGCCACTTTTTAGTAGAAGTGGTTACCTTTTTGGTCATAACTTGCTAAGTTTTCAATATATCGTCTTGATTTCTTTTGCATTTTATAGCTAACCGTATTGGCTTTAATTGGAAATGTTTTTCTGGTGGATAGTGCAAGAAAATTTTTCTATCATTTTTTTAAAAAAAAGCAAAGGGGGTAGTCCATAGTTTTTTTTTTTGACAAAAAATATTTTTTCTCCGCTATCTGCAAGAAGCAAAACTAGAATTAAAGCGAATACGGTTCTCTATTCAACGCAATAGAAATCAAGTCGATATCTAGAAAAGTAAGCAAGTTATGACCAAAAAGGTAAGCAGATCTACTACTGCCTCTTTCGGGCCACTTTTTAGTAGAAGTGGTTACCTTTTTGGTCATAACTTGCTAAGTTTTCAATATATCGACTTGATTTCTTTTGCATTTTATAGCTAACCGTATTGGCTTTAATTGGAAATGTTTTTCTGGTGGATAGTGCAAGAAAATTTTTCTATCATTTTTTTAAAAAAAAGCAAAGGGGGTAGTCCATAGTTTTTTTTTTGACAAAAAATATTTTTTCTCCGCTATCTGCAAGAAGCAAAACTAGAATTAAAGCGAATACGGTTCTCTATTCAACGCAATAGAAATCAAGTCGATATCTAGAAAAGTAAGCAAGTTATGACCAAAAA